>JAVSCE010010480.1:0-30669 GCA_032199065.1 Smutsia gigantea
ATGCCCAGTTGTGGGTGACACAGAGCCCAGCGGACTGAGATAAGCCCACTGCCTACTCAGTTCCTCCATGCCCCACGGGCATTTTAAGAAGCGTTAACATTGGAAATTAGTCAGGCCCCAATTCCTATAAGCCACCACATTTATGAGGAAGTCATTTCACACCAAGGAAGGTGCATTTTAGGAAAGAAAGTTTCAAATATGCCAAAAGGCCAGAGAGGCTCTTTGCATATAAGGACGGTAGGAGCTGACAGGCAGTGAGCGGGCCACTCTGGAAAGATTGGTGGGCCAAATACAAGAGATGCGACTCTTGGCCTCAAAGGATTTTAAGATCCTCCACTCAACAGTGAGCCTTACAAAACCTGTGAGTACACATCGCCTATATGCCAACCAGCTAAGAGATTGCCAAAACCTGACAGTTCTTGAAATACACAGAAATTTCATTGTGGCAAAAAAAAATACACTTAAATAAGAGGCCAGAACCATTTCCTCATTTCTTCATTCATTCATTCAAATAAACATTTACGGAAGGCCTACCACCTGACAGAACTACTTTGCTAGGCGCTGGGAATGCAAACATAAAGAACAAAAAGAAAAACAACCAGCTCCTGCCCAAAGGAACTCTCCTTTTAGCTGGAGAGACAATGTCAGTAGAGACAGTGATTAGCAGCCTGGACCTATGGTTCTCAAGTGTGGTCCACGGACCAGGAGTGTCAACATCACCTACTACCTTGTTGGCAATGCAAACTTCCACCAGCCCTACTGAATAGGGAGCTCTGAGAGGGGACGGCAATCTGCGGTCTCACGAGCCCTCCAGGTGATTCTGTTGCCCGCGCAGGTGTGAGGCCCACTGGCCTAGAACACTAGGCACACAGTGCAGGCTCTACGCGAACACAGTTGGGTTCAACTACTAGAGTTGGGCCCCTAGGAGCTGTGCGGCCTTGGGGAAGTTACTTAACTTCTCCGTGCTTCAATTTCCACAGGAATAGAATGGGGATGAACATACATCTCAGTCTTTCTGACGACAAACCAAGGTACTATAGTATTCTGTTAAGTATTCTAGCATAGCAACAATACCACACGCTGACCGGTCCAGCAGCATACGGTCACTTACTGCATCTCTTATGGCCACAACCCAGGTGCACACAGCAGAGCATGACCTACCCAGGCCGGCAGTCACGGCAGGTTTTCAGAGGAGACGCCTGCGCTGAGACTTGCCGGCCGAGAAGGTGTTCCCTAGGTAAAGATGGGTCGAAGGCATACGGGGCAGAAGGCACAGCATGATCAAAAATACTCAGACAGCACAGGAAGTCGGACATTCAGAGAGTGAGCATAAGTGATGTTCAAAGAGCTGTGTTATTTTATTAAGGCAAGGAGAGAGAAAGGATGATGGCCAGGGGGATGGGAGGCCAAAAAGGGCGACTGTTTTTAAGTGCAGAAGAATATGCTGAGTGGCAGAGGCGGAGGGGAGAGGGGAGAGGGGTGACGGGTGAAGGGAGGTGTGTCAGCACAAGGAAAGAGGGTCAGAGGCAGAAACCAGCAGAGGTGCGAGCCCTACTGAGGGAGGAGGGGTCCCACAGGAAGGAGGTGGCTGCCTGGTGAGGAATCTGGACTTGCAGGGGATTTCTGCTCCCCGCCCTCCACTTTCTCCATGAAATAATAGGCAAGGCTGGGTGCCTGGAGCTGGAGCAGAAGGAGAGGGCCTGACTAGAGCGTGGCCCATGGTCTCCCCAGCACACCCCCTCAGATTCCCAGCCTGGACAAGGAAGGGGGTTTCCTGACTGGGAGGCGGGGCAAGGCCAGAAAAAGCCCAGATGCCAGCGCTGCACCAGGGGTCTGGTCCCCTAAGGCACGGAGGTGAGGAAAGGAGAGAGCCAGCACCTAGCAGAGCCGGACAGGATCCCTCGTGGCCCACCTTGGGACTGCGACATGGGCCCCCAGGCATTTCTCCTCCTGCAGGCTCTCCCCACCACCGCCTCCTGCATGATGGCTCCCAAGGCCCCGCAGGGCAGTTGTCCTCCCTGATGTGGAACAGAAGTGAGTGCTTCTGTCCCACAGGCCCAGGACAGTCCTGCTGGAAATGAGACCTCCCCACACCCTCCACACCCCCGCTCCAGGCTCTGGATCTTCCCCTCTCCTAGAGGTCTGGCTATATCCCCTTTACACATAGCACTTCTGTTCTCGGTAATAATAATGATAAACACTCACATAAATCTTTCTTACTTCTCAAAGTATGTTAGCCCATTTTACTCAAGAAACTTGGTATGATAAGGAAAAGTTTTTTAAAAATAAACTTTCATTACCTCTACAGTCTACAACTCACCAAGCCCTAGATAATTACACACTTCCACCAGACTCTACCAACATTCGAATTTTTACAAAATCCCCTCAAAACTATGCAAGATGCACTCATTAAAAACTTCTAGTGGGCTGCCATTTTGTTTCAGTTGAGATGTCATGGCATGCACTTAGGCTCCTACTAAATTTCACACAAATCAATTTCTTTAAAGAAAATACTAGAGAAATTAAATATTGAACAATCTAAGTGAAAAAGACTTCACTGCCTTTCATGGGTGCTGGGTTTTTTTTAAGTTACAAAACCCATTATTTTTTTAAGTTTTCCACCTAGGAATGCTGTTCGAACTAGAGTTTTTAAAAAATCTTTCACAATGCAGTGATAATCATTCAGCGCTCATACAGTAAAGTTTCTATCAATTGTACCATGACATTAAATGAGGTAAATAAAATTTTAGCTCAGATTTTTGAAAAACTACATTTAAGAGAGAGAACTTTGATAACTCACAACAGTGTTGAGGTTCTCTAAGTTGGTTCGATGATTTTCATTGCAGAAAATCACACGCATTGCACTATTAATACTTTAAAAGCAGCATCAATGCTTAATATCACTAGAGCCAAATTAGGCACTAGAAAAAATAACGTCATATATTTATCTCTTCTAATAATTTTTCGTTTTCACCTGCATGCCAAAAGGATTGCAGAAGCCCCATAAAGCAGAGCCAAAGTAGACCCAAAGCCCACATTCAGGTGGGAATGGAAAATGTAAGTGCTGACCAAAAAGGCGGGTGAGGAGAGAAGTTATCATGCAGGAGCCGAGGTTTATGAAAAGCTACTGAATATCAGTATGAAGACATAATTCATGATATATACGAGAACAGATACAAAAACAAACATTTGGGGGCATGCATGGATTAGTAAACATACGGTTACTTCCTAGCTGTGTTCCCTGTGAGGGTCTGACATCAATGACACAAGACTACCCATGACCACACCTAGAATCTACATCTTGGCTTCTAAATACTATTCTCCAGTAAAATGAAGCAGGGCTTCCTGGAAAGAAGTGAATGACAGGGCTGGGCAGGGAAAGTAGAAATGAGCCTAAAACATCTTGTGACGTCACAAAGTAAGGAAGTCCTCAAAACAAAGTGGAAGCGGGTCAGAAGGCACAGGAGCCAACTAGAAGGAGTGCCCTCCCAACAGCCAAAGATGGAAAATTGGATCAATAAAACAATGATAATACTGGATGATAACTCATATGATACATAAATGCCAATGAGTCCATACTGATATAAAACACGCAACTGAATAAATAAATAAATGGAGGAGAAAGGACAGCTCTTCCTTACCAATGAATCCCAATTAATATATTTGAAAGAATGAGCAAATAGTCACCACTAGGCAAACACCACAGTACCCAGCACTGCAGGTAAAATCCAGGAGCTAACTAACTCAGCGGGCAAGACGTTGAGGAGAAGCAGGAGGTTAGCACGGTCTCAAAGCGCCCTCCCACCCAAGATGCTTACTAGTTACAAAGGGAAAAACAGTAACTTTACAATGGAAAAATCCAGAAGCCACCACGTTAAGCAACTGGTCCATGTTAACATCACCAGTAACAAGATATATGGACCCCATGTACTCCTGATACGATGCAATGAGAAGAAGGCAGTATCATCTGTGAGGTGTTCTTGCCAAAAACGCAAGACTCAGCCTATTCAAGAGGAAATATCATACGTACCAACACTGAGAGACATTCCACAAAATAGCTGATCAGTACACTCATCAAAAATGTCAAGGTCAGGAAAGACAAGGAAAGAATGACAACTGCCACAGACTGGAAGAAAATAAGGAGACAACTAAATTCAGTGTGGGGTACTGGATCGGATTCTGGAGCAGGAGAAGCACCTCGGGGAGGACGGCTGGTGAAATGCCCACAAGGCGCTCAGTTTAGCTAATAGTACTGTACCAGTGTTAATATCCTGGTTTTGAAAATTGTACCGTGCTGCTACAATTACCATGACTTTACGCTATGTAGGTAAGTTAACATTAAGGGAAGTTGCAGGAACTCTGCAAATCTAAAAGTATTTCACAAATCAGAAGAGCTACCGAAACGTGCTAAAAAACTGCTGTGAATTTCCTATTAGATAAGGAAAAGAGGGAAATAAAATGGTTAAGTGTTCATTGTCTGTTAACTGGTCACTGTTAAGGAAGCAGACACATGCATGAGAAATATTTCCTTGAGTTCAGGAGTTCACAGTAAACTCCACATTATATAAAGACTGAAAAAGAATTTAAATTATTTTCTTTATCATAAGTGTGAATATGTTTGGCAATTAGAAATGAATATTATGTAAATATTCACTCTGATATACATTCATTAATGCACTTCCACCTGCTTCATAATCGGGTATTCATGTTCTTGTCTAGGGAAGATTTAGTAATAAACCAAAAGGAAATATGAAAGAAAGAACAGAAGGAAAAGTTCAGGACTTCAATTTCGCTTTCAGGAAGCACCAAAAGCCAGAAGGAACCTCTGCCCACTGCAAATACTACAACATGAAAAGATACACTTGCAGAACTGATTTCTCAGTAACCCAACTATACCGAGGACACCATTTTCCACCAAGCTTATCCGCTTATGTACTTCAGGCTAGAAAGACTACTCTTCCGATAATCTGACTGCTTTAAAAGCAAATATTACTAACCACGAGCAAAGAACTAAATGTTAGACGGCTTTGGCTATTCAAATAATCCAACAGTGACACTCTGTGGACAAAATAGAAAACACTTAAGCACCTATTTTTCTTAATAAATCTCTAAAACAGGGAAAAAATCCTTCTTTGGAAAGAAACAGGGCATAAATAAGAGACAGCAAATAACCATTACATTTCATTATAATAACTCTATTCTAAAGATGAAATATGGACTACAAGAATATTTTAATTTAAACATGCCAAGTGGTTATCAATGTGTTTATTCTTAAGATTATCTGAATTGGCCCTGCATTACAAACTTATTAGACAGCAGAAGATGTATGGAATTATAATATGGATTAGTAATTCTAAAAATACTCTTGCCACGTTATCCTGCTTTATGCATTTCAAAGTGCCTTCACCTACTTATGGCAGACACCATGACTCTTCGGTACACAGTTAACATTTTCTCCAAAGACAAAATTGGGACTGACAAGTTAAGAGTGCCTGTACCACTTAGGGGGCATTACCAGCCTTACATAAATAAATAAATGCATTTTCTCTTAGGCCAAATTGTATACAGTTTAATCATGTACTTTATTCACCCTGAGAGGAAGAAGCATAGCAAAATATGACAGAAATATAAAACAGTACAACCACTTCAGAAAATTGCTTGGCAGTTTCTTGTAAACACTCATCTACCCCATGATCCACTATTTCCACTCCTAAGTACGTACCCAAATTAAATATAAACTCACGTTCACAAAGAGATTTCCGTAATAATGTTCATAGCCACTCCACTCATAATAGCGAAAAACTGCAAACAACCCAAATGCCCATTGAAAAGAGCATGGATAAACAAATACGGGTGCTCAAGCAGTGGAATATTTCTCAGCAATAAACAGGAATGAATACTGCTACAACCAGATCATCTCCAAAACATCATTCTGAAGACAAAGAGAATGTGACACAAAAGAGTACACACCGTACAATTCTATTTCTATGAAGTCCTAGAACAGGCAAAGCTAATATCCAACGGAAAAAACATCAGGAAGGTATTTCACCAAGTTTCTGGGGGATGGTGACTTCCTGGGAAGAGACGTGAGGGAACTTTCTGGGATGATGGAAAGGTTCTTTATCTTGCTAGGGGGCTAGGTATACATGTTTGTCAAAACTCATTGAATTGTACACTTAAGATCTGTGCATTTCACTGCATGAAATTAAACTCGATTTTGAAACAAAGTGAGCACAATGAAAAAAAACAGATTTTTCACTTTAATATACAAACCATATTATTCTCGGAAGAGATGGTTGTCCTTTTTTGGGCACAGGGACAGACTCCACGTCCTCTGAGCTGGAGCGGTGTCTTTTGAACCTTCCAGGAAAGCTCACTTGTGAAATTCCACGGTCACCCTGGCTTGGCAAAACTTCTGCTCCTGAAAAGCAGCACAGAAGAAAGTCGGTTCACACACACCTACTCCTTTAATAATATGGATATGTTCTCAGAATGCCAGCTCAAATTGAATTGGAGTCCTGGCTGAATTTTAGAGAGTAACAGAACAAGAAAAATTTTCACTAGTGATTTAGAATGAATCTTTAAAAATTGGAGGGCTACACTGCCCATGCCTAGGAATAAGAATCAAGGTGGAACACAATTCCAAATTGTGAAGTGAATCCTTCACATCTTAAAGGCTACAGACTAAATGCTGGGATAAACAGAATGAGAGAACAGGCTTCCTGAATGTTTTTGTAAAGGAGCCCAAAAAGGCTTTTAACTGAGGGAGGCGGCAAGCCTCCCAAAGTGAGTCTGAGTCTATTCTGACCTGGGCCCCCACCGCAGGGCAGACTGGGCAGGGCACTAAGGGCGCTGTGCCCTCCCCTGCCAGGTGAGAGCTGCTGAGATGATCTCTAAGGTCATTTCAGCTCTAAGATTATGATTGCTCCTGCAGTGAAATGTGACATTATCTAAACAAACAAATGTATGTGAAATATGAGCCCCCAAATATTCTAGAATTATGTAGGCTCAGTTATGATGCTGAGTCATTCTCTGCCACCAGAAAAAGACATGGAGTGCAATGCTACCACGTTGTGTCTTGTAATAGACATTTGAACTCTGGAACCACAGTATTGGGAGGGGCAGGTGTTAGTGAGAAGCAGAATGAAGGGATTCAAGTTTCATCCCCTTCTTCTCCTTTATTCCTGTAGTGGAGATACTAATGAACAAAAGCTAAGAAGAGAGAAGCAAAAGGAGATAAAGATTTCAAGTTAGATAAATGCAGACCAATATTACAGAAACAAATCAATTATAAAATACCTCCAATTTGAGCTGCAACTCCAAATTTTTTAACTGGGTTTTTTCTGATTATAAAACTACTGCAAGCAATGAATAATTAAACTGTAGTGTTTTCATGCAAAGGAAGACTACAGAGCAATGGGAATGAACCAATTATTGCTACACAACCAGGATGAGTCTCACAACCATAACGATGAGTAAAAGCCAGACACAAAAGAAAGGATTTAGCAAAGCTCCTAAAAACCTTGGAATTGCCCAAGCGGTGAGCATGATAAACCTGTCTTCTGCTATGTTAACAAGCTCACTTTTGGAATGCCCCTAGGTCACCTAAGGATGGGGGCTGGTCACCCAAGGAACCGAGCCTGTGATTAGAGGGTTGGAACTTTCAGTCCCACCCCCCTGACCTCCAGGGAGGGGAGAGGGGCAGGAGGCGGAATGGCTTGCCAATGGCTAGTGAGTTAGTCAATCCTGCCTGTGTAATGAAAGTGCCATAAAGACCCCAAAGGCAGTGGATCAGAGAGCTTCTGGGTAGATGAACACGTGGGTATTGGAGCAGAGTGGTACGCCTGGAGACTGTATGGAAGCCCTGCGCCCTTTCCCAAGCCTTGCTGAAGCATCTCTCCATCTGGCTGTTCCTGACTGATACCGTTTTATAACAAACCAGTGCTCCAGTAAGTAAAACGTTTCTGAGTTCTGTGAGCCGCTCTAGCAGATTAATCGAACCCAAGGAGGTTGTGTGATCCTCTGATTTATAGCTCTTCGGTCAGAAGCACACAGCCGGGGAGTGGGACTGGCATCTGAAAGGGCGGGGGGGGGCGGTGCGGGTGACAGTCTTGTAGGACTGAAGCCTTAACCTGTGGGATCTGACACTATCTACCAGTAGTGTCTGAATTGGGTTGAATTCTCGTCAGCTCCTAGTGCTGGAGAACTGTTTGCTGTGGTCTGGGAAGCGCCCCTCCCCCAAACACACTCGTAGGAATTGGATCCAGGAACCCAGAACAGTTCTGATCAACTGACCTAAAGCTCAAAAACAGGCAGAAGAGATCAGGGGTGGGAGATGTCAGGATTGTACTACCTTGCAAGACTAGTAGGGACTTGAAAGGAGCTGAAGGCTGATTCTGGGGAGCTTATAACCTGGTTCTTGGTGCTGGTGCTAGTTATATGTGAGTGTTAATTTGAAAATTACTTAAGCTGCATATTTATGATTTATGCATATGGTTGTATGTGACAGATCTTTATAAAAAGTCAACCTAGAAAAATTAAGCTCTCTATAAAAAATTCAGAATCTAAATTAAGTAATCCATCACCAATAAATATCATAACCTTTATTTCCTTCTCTTTCTTGCTCCGTGTATATTTTACATAGCTTGAATCACACTGTGCGTGTATTCTGAGCAATTCTGTGTCATTTGAAATTAAAAAAAAATGTCTCCACCTTTAAAATTTTTTTTAGCTGACATACAATAATTTATATGCCTGTGTAATCTTCGATTGTGTGGATGTCCGTAGGTCATGTTCTCTGTTTTCTGTTGTGGGACATTTATATGGCTTCCAATTTTGCACTCGTTTGCTTTAATGATGTGTGCACATCCAAATGTAAATATTTATGTATATTCCTGAGTAGTTCCTTCTGATGGACATCTAGAAGAATCACTAGATTAAAGGCTATGAACATTTCAGGGGCTCCTGATAGGTGCGGCCAACGTGTCCAAAAAGGCTGTATTAATTTTCACTCATGGAGAACTGCGATGCAGTGGTTTTTCTCCATTGTTACTAAAGTGAGCTACGATGTAAAAATTGCTAATTTGACAGACAGAAGTTTAACGTTTATATCCCATTTTAATTTGCATTTCTCTTGTTACTAATGCAGCTGAATATTTTTCAGATGTTTTCTATCCACTAAGATTTCTTGTTCTGTGATTTGTTATTTTTCATGTCCTCTGCTCTTGGCCTGATTGGGATTTCAGTGTTTCCTGTTTGATTTGTATGAGGCATTGCCATCTTAAGAATCGTAAGCCTGGAAAATGTTTATTTTCAGCAACTAACTTTTCTCAGGTGGTGATGTGATTTTGGAGTCTGATATTTTTGAGATAAGAAGGGGTTCTTTGTTTTACTTCATCAAATTAATCAATATTTTCATGATTTCTTGAACTGCTTTTATACTTAATCTTTAACTACATTAGAAAAATGCTCAAGTATCTTCTAGTTTTCTGTACGTCCACTTATTAGATATTCAACTCTTTAAACCACCTTGAAACTATTTAAGTGTGTGATGTAAGGTGAAATCCAGCAGGCTTTTTGCTTCAATGGTTAAGCATTTGTGCCAGCATGATTTCCTATCCATATTTCTCATATTCATATCCTGTTAACACTAAATTCTTCATTGTTTATGAGCTTCCTGCTGTATTACATCTGACTCCCTACTTCAGAACTAGTACTATTTTAACAATTGTACTTTGAAAATATCTATTGTTTGATATGGCAATTTACCATCTGTTCCTTAAACAGGTTTTCCCAAGTTTTTTTAAGTTATACTAGAGGTTTTTTTTTCATCCAGGAACAATTTGTGTTTCTTGAATCCTTATTCAAGGCTTATTTTATGACCCTCAGTAAGTTTTTGCTTTCCTTTCAGACAGCTTCTGCTATTTTTTTTCACACATTCCTTAGAATTTTGATTAGTTATTTGTAGCCATTATCAGTTGGGGTTTTTTTCCATATATTTTCTGATTGCTTGATGCTGATAACATGAGGAAGCAATTTGTTCTTACAATTTAAAAAATTGTTTATCTGAACTGACTCAAGAAAAAGTAGAAAATATCAGACCTGTAACTAACACGTAGAGATGGAATCAGTCATCACATACCTCCCAGCAAAGAAAAGGCCTGGACCAGAGGGCTTCACTGGTGGCTTCTCCCACACATTTAAAGAAGAATTAACACCAGTCCTTCTCAAACTCTTCCAAAGAATTGAAAAAGAGAGAACACTTCCTAACTCATTCTGTGAGGCCAGAATTACCCTGATGCTAAAGCCAGATAAAGACATTACAAGAAAAGAAAAATTACAGACCAATATCCCTTACGAATACAGATGCAAAAATCCTCAACAAAATATTAGCAGATGTAATCCAACAGCAAATTAAAAGCATTGTTCACCATGCCCAAAAGGGATTTATCCCAGGAATAAAAGGGTGGTCCAACATAAGAAAATCAATCAGTGTGACACATCACATTAATAAAATAAAGGGAAAAAACATGATCATCTCAGTCGTTGCAGAAAAGGCATGTGACAAAACCCAATACCATGTCATCATAAAGAGTCTTAGGAAAACTAAGAACAGAAGGAAACTTCCACAGCCACATAAAGGGTGTTTATGAAAACCCACCCCTAACATTATACTCAATGGTGAACGACTGAATGATCTCCCGCTAAGATTAGGAACACTTTCAACACTGCTATCAACCTTGTACTAAAACTTCTAGCCAGAGCTGTTAGGGTATTTAATGCTATAAGTGGTACACTTACATATGGTGAAAATGATAAATATATGTTATGTATGTTTTACCACCACACAATAGAAATCAACTGGCCACATTTTCTGAAATCTCCTATTCTGAATTTTTCCTTCAGTTAGATAGATAAAAGGGATCAGACTCTAAGTACTGCTCTGCAACCTCCTTTTCACACTGAACGTGTATTGGTCTTTCCAGACTAGTACCTTTAGATATACTGCGATCATGTTCACAGCTTCTTAGTTTCCTGTCAGGCAGACAGGCCATGATTTATTTAGCCAGTCCCTGATTCATGGAAATTCAAGTTACTTCTGAAGTTTTGCTCTGGCAAAGAACACTGCCGAACAGTCTCGCACTTATGTGAGTAGTTCCACAGGATAAAGTCCGAGGAGTAGAAATGATAGGTCAGAGGGTATCCAGATTTGAGAATTCCCCTCTAGTTCCTTCCCACTAAGGAGGGCTGTTGGAGTCAGCCCGATGCTCTGTAACACACTGAGGAAGGGTCCTGCTGGTCCTGCATATAGTTTTAAAACTGTAACAGAAACCAAGTGGTATCAAATGACTTTCTGGCAAAGATCAGGGGTCAGCAGACTATGGCCTGAGGACCAAATCCATCCTGCCACCTGTTTTTATAACAGCCTATGAGCTAAGAATGGTTTGATTTCCTTTTTTACTTTTTAAATGATTACAAAACAAAAACAAGAGGAATACTTAATGAAGTGAACTAATCATAGGAAATTCAAATTTCAGCGTCCAGAAAGTTTTACTGAAACACAGCTACACTGACCTGTTTACATATCAGCTGCTTTTGTGCTTCAGCAGCAGAGCTGAGTAGCTGTGACAGAACCCTCAAGGCTGCAAAGCCTAAAACTTACTATCTGGCCTCTTACAGAAAACGTTTGCCCATCTCCAATCTGGTAATAACATTTCAATGTTTTAAAGAGTAGAAAGCCCAATTCTCTAAGCAAAAGGCAAAGAACAAATTGTCATCTAGCTACTGAAGAAATTCCAAGGGACTGATGTCTCTTGGCTCTGTGTGTAAGTGAGGAGTGAATGGCCTCCTATTTCCCTTCTTACGGTGGTTGAGAAGCAACCATTGGAAAGACAAGTATACCTATAGCAATCCCGGTTTTAGGACTCTACATTCCATGGATGCTTTTTTAGGTGCTGAAATAACTGGTGCGGTGTTTTTTGTTTCAAGTTCCAATTGTCTATTGCTGCTATATAGAGAAGGGACTGCCTTTGGCATATTAACCTTGTATCCTACAATCTTACTATAAGTGCTTATTAGTCTCAGGAATTTTTTATTGATTCTTTAGCTCTTCTGTTCCATGGACTCTTGACCCAAGCTGTTTTTCCCATAAGTTCAGTTTTTGCTTTGCCACCAAATAGTTATAATTTTTGTTGCCAGGTGTTAATTTTTCAGAGACAGAAAATCTATTTTCCCCCATGCTCTTACATATTTTTATATTTGCCCCTCCATATTTTACATTCAGCCCCCCATATACCAAAAATGGAAAAGGAGACATGGTAAAGCTTAAATGAAGGGAAAATGCAAGCCCAAGAGAACATTGTGATATTACTATGAAGCTTGGCCCTCTGATAATAACTAGTTAATGTAAGGTTCTAGTGATACGTAAGCAATTTAGGGGAAATGGGGACCAGGGAGAAAAATTTCACACAGTAGGAAATTTAACAAACTTACCATGTGGCATTTGGGATAGCTGCTGATGGTTATCACCCTTGCCTTGAAAATTTAGTTGATCGGTCGACATGCTGTCCATGGAAAGTCTATTCTCGGTAAGCTCTGGGTCAGAATCTTCTATTACCAAAACATCAGAGCTGTCATCGTGGTCACCACTGTGAGAGTTGTCCTCATTGTCACTACTGTCATCTCCAATAGTTATAATGTCACAATCTAAGAATCAGAAAAGAGAAAACTTAGATACCCCCTTAAAAACACAGTTTCTAGAGGAAACCACCTTATAAAGTCATGGAGTGTTTAAAAACCATTTCAGCTGAAAAAATTGCATCCCATGTTTTCATATCTCGAAGCCCTGCAAGATAGGAAAGAAATCAATTGCTTAGTATGAACTTTGAGGTATGTATGTGTTTATATATATAGAAACACATATAATACTACTTCTAGTACTTCCAATTTTATAGAGCAATAAGTTTCTTTTCATTTAAGAAACATGACCACCTACTATGGCCCATGCTACTATGTGTTCAATGATATGCTTTTAACTTCTAAATGATGGGACTCATGTTACATAGCCACACTTTCTAGTGACCACTAATTTCCAAACCTGTTCTCTAAAACTTGACATTAGCCTTTATGATAAAAAAAATACAGAAATAAAGTACCATAGTAAATGTTATGAAACAAATCCAAATTGAATCAGAAAATATGAAATAGGTGGAGACAAACTAGATGCGAAATATCAACTCCGTTAACCATTTTAATGAATATAAGAATAGCACATTAGGCAAAATGCTTGATGTATAAATGGGCTTTCTTATTTCTTAAAGTTGGCCTGAAAATAACATGTTTAAGCTTGAAGTATTAAGTCACAAATCACATTTACATTGCATCTTAAGTTGGATTCAATACATTTATTTGAAATAGACCAAAGCATTAAAATAAAGCAATTAGCTAGTGTGAGGGGGTAGGTATGCTGGTGTGAAAATGGTACTAAGTTAGGAATTACATGACATAGGTTCCAATTCAGGCTCTGTAGCCATCCAGACGTGTGACCTTTCAGCCAGATATGTCTATTCTTTCACCTGTTTTCTCATCCATAGAATGTAGGGCAGGGTTTGGAGAGCGCTGTGAACTCTACTTAACAGTCTTCACAGAAAAAAATAGAACCTTAGCAAATACCTAATTATCCAAACAAAAGGGAATCAGTTAAATGAATTACGGTATTTCCATGTGACGGAGTGGTATATAGTTAATAAAAGTACATTCTCAAGGAACACTAGCTGATGTTAGACATGCTAGTGAAATAATGTTAAAGGCGGGACGAGATTCAAAACAGAAAAATGCAGTATAATCCTAATTTTGAGAGTGCAAGGAAACATACCAGTGGTTCCAAATTGCTATCTCTGGGTGGCAAAATTATCATGATGAGACTTCTCTGTATTTATATAATTAAGATTCTCTACAATAAACTTTAGACTTTATAATCAGAAGAAAATAACAAAAGTAATTGAAATTTTATTGTTAAGATGAGCTTTCATATATCAACAGATTTTTCAAACTAGAACTAGGAGAGGTATTGAGAACTCTACCACGGATTCTGGGTAAATTTATAAAAGTCCAATTAATTCCTTTAGGTACATACATAACCTTCATAAGCTATTTCTAAAAGACAACATTTAGAACCTTTCTGAAGATTATGTTCCCAAGGTGTAAGGAACTAAGTTTTGTGAAGAACTTACCAGATAAAGCATAGTTCACAATGGTGAGGGCTGAAACCTGTGTTTCACCTGATGGCTACTGCAAGGAATACACAGCAAAATAGGGCCGATTACAACAGCTGGACCACTCTGGGGCTTTTTTAGCAAAAGTGTGTCAATACACTAAACAATCACTTTCGAAATCTGTCAGGACTCTCAAAAAGCAGCCCTTCCATGGTTTGTATCAAACTTCAGACTACAAAGTTGGCCAGAAATGGGGAAAATGCTGTCCAGACTGCCATTGCTCTGCTTTATAAAACACTGTGCAGAAAAGTTGCTTTAAAATCACTATTTGTAAACATTAAACCAGCTTACCACTTCATGTTACAAAACCACTAGAGCACTTCAAATTCGGGGAGAGCCAGGTAGAGGAGAGAAGGAGGCAATCCCCAAAGGACTAAGTTAGAGCCTTTTCTATCAAACACCCGGCTCAACTGTACAGTGAGCAGGAATGACCGTGGGGTACACAGGGAAGGGCTCCCCTGGATTACAGGAGTCCTCATATTTTATGGTATTCTCTGGCTCCTGCATCTACCTTCTGGAAGCAAAGAACAGGCTCTATACTGGAGGCCTTCTCCACACCTACATCTTCATTTTCCTTCTCGTTTACATATTTACAATAAAACAGAGGCTGCACTTGCTGTTGTTGCTCAAATACGACCACCATCAAAACCTCAAAATAAACGTCTCAATCTCAAAAGATGGCATAATCAATCAAGTAGGTAGTTTGTCAGTTTTTTAAACTCAAAACTCTACATAAAGTCTGAGCGTCTTGGTCCTTCCTGGATCCCTACTTCCTCCAACAGGTAAAGAGAAAGGATAAAGAACTGACTTATCTCAGAATGTCAGCACCAGGTACTAAGCAACTGGCCAAATCCAAAAGTTCACCGTGCGGCACGGGCCTTCCAGGAAGAGTGGCCACCACCGTAAACCGCCCCGCCACAACACCGCTAAACTTTGAAGCTGCAAAGTGCAGAACCGCCCTTCCAGCAGAGCAAATCCTCTCCTCCCAGGAGCCCTAAGCCCTAAGCCAAACTGCCTTACTGCCCTAAGGGCTGTGCTCAGCAGCCGCTGGTGGTGCGCGCACATGAGGCCTTAAAAAGCTCAAGGATAAAGTTCAGCTGTAAAGACCAGCTCTGGAACCAGACCTTGGCACGCCACCCTCTGAAGGGCAAGGGGGAATGGATCGTGGTGAATATACAAGAATGTTTTACGGCTGCTAGAGGGCCTGGAAAAAAATGGCTCTCGTACCAGAAACAAAGCCGTATTCCAGGCACCAGTGCCACAAGCCCAGAGTCACCTTCAGTCCCTGTACCGCCAGGAACCGCTGGTCCGCCATGGACCGTAAAGTAACCCCTAGCCGCAGGATTACCTCAAGCCCATAGGAGCTCCACAAGCTCTAGGAACGCCATGAGCCATGGGAATGCCACGCCCGGGCGCCATCTTGAACTCCCAGAAACACAAAGCTCGGAACCACCTCGAGGCCCGAGAATGCCATGAGCCTGGGACCAGCTCAGGAGCCTGGGCCCACCTTGAAGAAACAGGTACGCCACAAGCCCTAAGACCGCCTTGAGTGCACGGGAACGCCACGAGCCATGGGAATGCCTCACCCAGGCGCCATCTTGAACCCCTGGAAACACAAAGCTCGGAACCATCTTGAGGTCCTGAGAATGCCATAAGCCCGGGCCCACGTTGAAGAAACAGGAACACCACAAGCCCCAGGACCGCCTCAAGTGCACGGGAACGCCACGAGCCCGGGTCTACCTCAGGCACCCAGGAACGCCATGAGGCGCGGGAATGCCACGAGCCTGGGTCCACCTCAGGCGCTCGGGAATACCACGAGCCCCAGGAACTCCATGAGCCCGAATCTACGTCATGCGTATGGGAACACTACGAGCCCCGTTAATGCCAAGAGCCCGGGCCCATCTCGCGTGCCCGGAAACGCCTCGAGCGTGCGGAAAAACCACGAGCGCTGGAACCTCTTCGGGGGCCCCTGAACATCATGAGCCCCGGGACCGCCTCCTCAGGCACCCGGGTACGCAAGAGCCCTGGAAAAGCCACGAGCCTCGGCCCACCTCAGGCGACCAGAAATGCCACGAGCGCCCGGGAACGGCCTAAGCCACGGGATGACCTCGTCCCCGGGAGCACTATGAGCTTCGGCACCACCTCAAAAACCTGGGACACTATGAACCTGAGGGCCACCCAGCTTCCTGAGACTTCATGAACCCCACAGACACCTCTCGCTGTGGGACACCCCAGACCCTGGGTTAGAATCTGCCCACAATACTGCACTTCCACACGGCCCAGATCACGCTTCTGGACGCACCCTGGCCCATAACCAGACAATCCCAGTCACTGCACGGCCCTCTAGGAGGGCTTGGTGCGAACCCCGTCAGAGCCTTCCTCAGGCTGGTGAGGAAAGAGGCAGAAACTAGTGCAGTAACATAGGGAAGGGTCCCTTACCCTGCTCCTCAGACATTGTGAGTCAGCGAGTCGGGCTCTGAGCTCCTCAGGATCGCAGTCAGCTTGGTATCTGGACTGCGACTGTGCACACGAAATGACCATGGCAGACTGCGGCGCCAAAGGGAAGCCGCGCAAATGTAACCACTTAAAACGGCTTTGCACCTGCGCCGTGTCGACCGGTATGCGCATGCGATTGGAGGGGGGAGCGCAGGGGCGACGCCAACTGTGCCTCCTTTCCTCTTTCACTTTCTATCTGTATGTACATATTTTGAACTGTCGTTAAAAAAAAAAAAGTGAAACGGTTACCACCAGTGTAGTTCCTCCCTTCACAAAATGCTCTCCACACATAACGCATAACGCATCATAGAAAAAGTGTAAAATGTAAGAGATTTGAGTTCAGACGTAAGTTTTCTGGGTTATGCATTCACATCCAATGCCAGCTTTGGGGACAAATCTGAAAATAATCCAACTTTTAAAAGGTGCGCCAATAAGGCTGACTAAATCCATACCCCACTGCCCTTCCACAGCACTGCTCTCTGCTCACTTTTCTTTTTTTCCAAACACCATGTGCTTCATAATAGCTACGATTTACCGAGTTCTCACTACAAGACAGCCACTTAACATACCTGAATTTATGTGGCCTTCGACATTTTAAGAGGTATTATTGTCCCATTTTAAAGATGAGAAAACTGAAGCTGAGTGTTTCATTAACTTGCTCAAAGCCACAAGAATGTCAGCAGAGTAATGACTTGAACATGCTTATCAGCCCCCCACAGCTCACACTCACTCCCTATGTTACTCTACCTTCTGCTCAATGCTTCTGGAAATTTTCACACCTTCAAAGCCTCTTCCAATATAACATCTGTTCTAATAACACCTACACCAAGACACTTTCCTAAAGCCCCCTGGTAACAATGAGTATCTCCTCTACCATTCCTCCAGGTTACTTTCACTTCTAGTACTTAAATCAGTTTGCCTGACATTAGGAATTCTTGTTAATACACCTCTCTCCTAAGTTCCTGGAGAGCAACACCACACCTTAGTTATATTAAATGGCACTTCCATCACAAGGGTTGAAGAATTAAGTGCTATAAAATATAAGGCCCCCAGAACAGTGCTTGAAATTTTGGTTCCATTTCAGTGTCAGTTATACAGTGACTATTGGCATTGCCCATCTGCTCATTCTGGCAGAAGGATGAGTTTTCCTCACTTGTAAGAAGGAAAGGTACATCTTTTAGGTAGAAGTGCAGAGTCTTTCGGCTATTGTACGGGAGTGTAAAGTGTGCTGGAGGGTGCAGAGGAAAGCTGAGTAGCAGAATGCACGCACAATTGGCTTTAAATTCAACCTTGTTGCCTGCTCTGTGAAAATGCATATGGGCTCCTTAAATGTTGCTCCCTTTGCTGGTAGCACAGTTTCACCTTTTTTCAGTAGGAGGTGCTGGGAGAGATGCTAGAAGGAACAAGTGTGCTTCCTGGTTCCCATTTGCCGTTTAGGCGGGCTGCTGCAGAGTGTAGTGCTCTTTTTTGCTCTCTCTCTCTCTCTCTCTCTCTCTCTCTCACACACACACACACACACATGCACGCACACCCTACAAGGCATATTTACAGCAGGTTCCACAGGGCAGGTTTCTAGCAGTTTCCAGAGGGTGAATTTATAGCAAGTTCCCCCAGGGCAGCACTGCAGTGACTTGTCTCATTCAGTGAGTCCTAGTGGGGCCCTCTTGGGTGCACTATCACCCCTGAAGTAGGAGCTGTTCCTTACAGCACTGAGTCCTATATTCGTTAGAGTTTTACTTCTTACTAGCCAATCCCTCATTACTCCGATCCTCTGTTATACTTAATACTTCTTTTTATCAAACTTTCTCTATTCAAATGATGTACGATTTTTCTCTTCATCTTGTACCCAGACTGATTCACTCACCCTTTCTGGGTTTCCTTCCAGCACAGTACTCAGGCGGTACACAGTGCCCATTCCAAGAATGTAACTGAACACCTGACACCCCTTTAGTTTCACTGCTACTTAGTCCTCTCCATCCATTCACTTGACACCGCCCCCCACTCCACGGAGGGCCACAATGGAAGGAGGAAATGCCCTCTTCCTGTCATTCCTAAGGCTGGCTTTTCTTCTCCTGCTCTGCCTAAGCTGCTTCCATCTCAGTAGGGGCAAAACACAGGGCCCAGCAAGCAAGGGAGACATCGAGGCAATGGGAGAAGGGGGAGGAGAGGCAGGCAGTGCCATCTTCCGGTGCTCGGCTGCAGGGTGAGCCACAGAGGTTATGGAGAGAAGGTATTTCAGTCAACATTCAGTGCACTGACAGGAGCCTGGAGTTCTGCTTCCTGCAGTGGTGGACTGGGCGTTGGACAGAGATGATTCCCTGAAAGACAACTACAAGAGCTGGATAAAATGTTCGAAAAACAGTCTCAAGACCATCAGAAACTTAACAAAAACATGAGGGATTACTCAGCTAGGACGTGGGAAAGGCCGGAATCCTAGAGAGGTGTGAAAAACAGAGGACAGCTTTTGCTCTAAGGCATTTCCTGATCCAGAAAAGGCTGAGAGAGGCCAGGCTGCACGTGTGGTGGCGTGGTGGGACTGAGAGACCAAAGTCAAAATCTGGTACCACCAAGGACAGAAGGGAGTAAAGTACCCCGTCCCTTGGACAGGACCACAGAGAGTCATGCCTGTGGAGTAAAGGTGACCCAGAATTCACAGTTAGCCACATGGACTGTACTTCAGTCTCATCATCATCTGGGAATTTAGTACTCCCAGGTGGGTGCCATAAGCAGAGAAATTCTTTCCTATGAAGATAACATCAAGTTATTTCTACAAACAATATTTAAACAGAATATCCAGTATGGAATAAAATATAACCAGGTACAGGAGAAGGTAAGACAGCAGGAGGTAATAAAAACATCTATGCTAGGGGGACAGCAACCTCTGCTGACAGCACTGTGTGACCACCACCAAGCATGACTGCACAGAGTGGTGCTCACACAGGCACCTGCCTGGTGGCCTTGGTCCTCTGGGGGAAGCTAGTCTGTGAGCATCGTACAAGGTCTGTGAGCATCGTAGGGGGTCTGTGGGAGGGGTTCAGACTGAAAGTCCTCAAGGGCCCAAGTTCTCAGGAAGAAGCCTCCTTACCCTTTAGAAACAGAAACCTTCCAGCAAAGTCCAGCAGACAGGCTTGCAGGCCCAGGCCTTTCCAGGGTCACTTACAGGCCAAAACCCAAGCTGGACAACACCACATGTGCAGACTATACAGACCTGAAGTGACGACCTTAATGTTTGCGGAGACAAGAAAAAGCAGGGAAAGTGTGGTCACATCTTGGAATGCAACAGAGGGAATGGCAGAAGGCCCGGCCCCTGAGAGAGCTGGAGGAGTGAGGGTGGGGCGGCTGGATCCTGGAGCCCAGACTCCAGCCACTGCCCTTGAGGGAGGGGGGCAGACAAGAAGGCCACCCAATTTACAAATGGCACAGGTCACTCTTCTAGATGCCTGGTCTTGACCCTGGCTGCACCTGAACCGCCAAGGGAGCTGTAAAACCTGATGCCCAGGCCTAGGCCCCAGAGATACCCCTGCCACAGGTTAGCGGCGCCTGGGTGCCAGGCTTCAAAAGTTCCAGGACATCGGGATGGGCCTTACGCTGAGGACACTGCTCTGTACTCCATGCAGGGTGTGTCCCAGCATTGCAGCATTGAATTCTACTGTCAGCTGGGCAGCTTCCTGTTACCAACATGACTGATGTGGAGCGGAAGCGAGCACACCGTGCTGTTGGGCAGGCAGATGGCGATGTGGGGGGAACCTAGATGCAACCTTCAGGGTCCCGGGCTGCTCTGTCCCCAAGACAGAACTGAGGGGTCATTCTCTATAATGACCTGGGGCCCTACATTTATTCAGCCAGCTGTGACTACGATCCCTCGGGCAGCTTGACAAAGCTACGCTTTCCCTCCCCACTACATTGCTCCTAGTCAGGGTGTTTAAGGCTTAATTCTTGAGAAGAGTCCAGAAGGACATGGCTTTTCCATACTTACCGAGGGGCCCAGGTTTCAAAGTCTGGGAAATCCTTCCCTGAACACGGGCAGAAGACACCCCAACGAAAGCACGTGCTTGCCTTGCTGAGAGCTTTCACACTCACCTTGCAGAATTGGGCTGCCTACAGCCGGGCAGAGGACCGACTGCAAGGCAAAAGCAAAGGAAAGATCATTTTAAAAGCCTGGAAGCCCACGGGAGGCTAGCAAGGCAGGATATTCTCTGCACAAAAAACGTACACACCAGACAGTGAGAAACCAGTGCTTCTGAATGACCCGTGTCTCAGACAGCAAAGCGACGCTAACTGTAAGCCCCACGCCAGCCACTTGAGCGTCATCCTAGTGCCTCACTTCAGGCCCTTCGGCTCCAAGGGTGTACAGGACACGCTGCTCAGGAGACAGAGCAGGAAGCGGTTCTGGGCTCAGAGGCCTGGAGCCCCAGCTCCTGGGGTTGAGTGGCTGAGGGGTCAGATACTGGAGGAGATTCAACCACAACCCCGAGCCTCTAAGGCTCATCCACCAGGCAAGCGGGAGGCTGAGGCAGACAGCCAGCATGGCTTCTGGTCCCCAGGGCACAGAGCAGCCAGAATTGCCAGCGAGGTGTACGAACTCAGTTGGGACGAGCTATGCGGACACCGGCGCTCTCTAGCTCATCACGTTCATGTCCCCGGTAACTTTGCAAGCCACAAAACCATGCACAAAGTGTACTCTTAAACTTCCCACTGCCCCCCTGGGGTCCTGTTTAAGGCCCCTACAAAAGACCAGTTCTTTGGTCCTAGGAATCTGTCCACTCACAGAATGACTGCAAGCATTAAAACTCAAGTACTTGGACAGTAAAACCCCTGACTTTAACTAGACTGCTTCTTTTTCAACTCTAACAAAGTCATACATTAATGTGCTGTGGTGAAGGCAAGTAAAATCAGATCTGAGGCTTTGACACTAATTGTTGTGCTTTTTCAACTTTAGTATCTTTTAAAATCTGAGAACTGTAAAACGTATTATCCATACAAACAGCTGAGGTCTGTTCAGCTGGGCACAGCATCTTCACACAACAATTTGAAAAAAAAGACCAAGTTTAAATTAGAGTCTTGTCTTATAAGGAATAACATAATGAGTATGATAAAGCATAACATAATGAAACCACTCTTTATGCCCAGTAAATAGTTGCATTTGCTTATGAAGTACACGTGGTTTTCTACATACATTCTTGTCCTTGGTGAAGATATCGTTGGTATTTCTAACAAATGGCTACTATGGTTGGCACCTATTCTCATAGCTTATGAACAGTATACACTCGACGTTATATAACAATGTAATATCAAAATAATAATAATGAACATGTGGCACTCGAAAGTTCTAATTTTCAAAATAAAGAGCAAAATGGCAAATCAAAATATACTTTCGAAAGTTTAGTAGGATAAATGGCTCAGAGAGCAAATGAGAAACATTGCACAATACAGAGATTTTCCCTGTATGGAAACTCTGAAGAGTGAGCTGAGAGGTCCTAGTGGTGGCAAATGATGTGCATATATTTAACAGAAAAACACATCTCACTATATATACTCTTTACCTCTATGGACGAGCAAAGTATGCCATCTTAAATGAAAAAAGATTTACTGGTGTGTATACTTCAGATATAGAATAAAATATAAATATGAAGGAGTATCCATATGAGGAAAAAATAGACAATAAAAAGACTTGCCTTTTAAATATTTGGACATAGGCAACTTCAGAGAGAGATGTGAGCAATGAACGCCTATTTAAAAGTCCAAGCTTGGGCAAAATATGGAAGTTTAAGAATACTAGGTATTTAACTAAAAAGAGTTATCAGGCTCCCTCAAAACCACCCGTACAGTATAATACTTCTGGAATAAAACAGCTATTTTCTTCCTATAATTTACAAAAAAACTGGTATGAACACTTCATGAAAGTTTGTAAAATTGTTTTTATTTTTCTTTAAAGAAGAAAAAATGCAACACACAGAGAAACAGTCATAGGCATGAAAGGGATTTATATGGCTAACTTGTCAGCAAAATAATTAGGGATTAATCTCCCCTTTGGGATTTAGCTGTTTTGGTTCTGTGAATAAACACTAGCTGAAATCAAAGTTGTTTCTCTGTTTCCTGCGTAAAGAATATTTGTAGCGAATACAATGAACATAATAAAAAGATTTAAAGAACAAAATTACCAGTTTGAATATGCTAATCCTAACACTGAACATAATAAAAAGATGTAAAGAACAAACTTACCAATTTGAATATGCTAATCCTAACACTGAACATAATAAAATGATGTAAAGAACAAATTTACCAATTTGAATATGCTAATCCCAACACACTAAATGCTTTCTAAAGAAGTAGCGTGGACTGTGATGTAGTTCTGTAATTCTGGAGAAAACATTTTTAGAGCAACCTTTTACACAACGAAAACTGCAAAGGGCAGAAAAATAACTGTACACCAAGATGCACTGGTCTCCCCAGAATTACATCCAATCTTAATCTACACAAACATTTTTTCATTTGTCAAGATGTTTTTCCTCTTTAAGCTTTTCAATGTAGTGGCCCAGCTTCATGGCTGTCCCCAGCTTAAGCCCCAGGTACGTTATCAGCATGTCACACGTGAGAAGTAGCAGAGTTTTCCCATCAATGTCCTACACAAGAAAGGAAAGTATAATAATTAATAATGATTTCATAGTTTATCAGAATGGCTATTTCTTTGTATATAAGAACATGTCAACACCAATTACAGAGCAGTTCACTCCAGATGTATTCTCAATCTGCATCTGCTTGATAAAGACTACTAAAAATCTATAATTTGTACAGTGAATAATTTCATCATCTGTAAATTTACTTCACACTAAGAAAAATTTAATCTGTTCTCTTAGAAATGGCCCAGGCTTCACACTACCTCATTTTAAATACTATGAATAAAATGATGTGATGAATAAAATATTGCATAGGTATGACAAAAAGAGTAAAAACTATGACTGATAGAAATGAATTTCAGATGGTCATTAATTTCTTAGAGGGGCTGGGAATATTAGTATGTCAGCATCAGTACAAAGTATAAAGGTGCTATATACAGTGTTGTCTTGATGTTGAAAGCTAATTAGTTGTCTGATGCTAATTAGATGCAAAAATTAATTACTGATTTTCTTACCATAGTGAAAAGGGTACATCAGATATGTGGCCTCCAATTTTATTCATTAGGAAACACTATAAAAATATTCCTTGGGAGTCACAAGGCATCCTCCCAAAATCCTTTATTATATTAATTGACCAAGTGATGCTACTGAAGCATGTTATTTGGATTTCACCAGTTTGGAGTTAAAAACAAAACTGCAGAAACATAACTCATTGTCTGAAGAGATCTGACTTTCCTTAAAGTACTGTCCTTGCCAGGCAGTTTCTATACGTTGTCTACTAAGTAAAGCTAGAATTTAAAGAAATTAGAACTTGCAAAAATTAAGGCCATGATGTTACTTTGTAAATAGTCTGAGAGTATCAGCATCCCAATTTGTCAATAACCGTATCAGGTTAACAGAACCGAGCCAAATGGAATCAGCTGCTGGACTCATCGGGTGTCATTAACAAGCAGGACACCCTGTCACAGCTTGAGGTCACGCCCTCCCACTCACGGTCCTGGGGCCGAGCAGGGAGCAGGTGGGAAGGAGGATCCTTGTAGCTGCTGTTACAAGGAGAAGACACCCCAGAGTGGCAATGCCGAATCACCTTCTCTTGAGAACTTGAAGGCTTATAGGATTTCAGGCATTCAGGCTGGCACCCGCTTAAAGCACAGATCCAGCCTCCACCATTTAAGGATCTAGCTTTGGGCAAAATAACCCTTCTCACAAATGGAAAAGTCAGTTGATAGGGCTCCCCCACCATCCACACTAATGAGCATCCAGTTGAAGGACCTGCGCAGAGGTCATTCAAAGGCATTATGGCAGGAAAACCCCATCAAAGGATACATTACATGTTGCCTGAAGAGGTCGGCGACGAGGCCTGATATCTCAGGATCTTTCTGATTCAGGAACAGGATCACTTCTTCCACAGACCAAGATTCAGGGTCATCAGGGAAGCTTTGTTTTGGCATACCCGAGCCAGCTCTAACTGGTGTACTTGTAGCTTCAAAAGGGAGAAAGAAGACAAATCATAACTGACCTGATCATTTTCCTGAAAGAAGAGATGTTAGATAGGGACTAATGGTCTCATTCCTGGAACCTTCAGGACCAGGAGTCCGTGTAAATTGAGTGAAAGCCTAGGTAAGGACAGCCTGAGGACGGCTACCCAAGAGCATCCCCTCTGACCTTCTGCAAACAACAAGAACAGCTTCAGAAGTTACCTCACAGCTTCAAGGTTCATAACACAGACTGAGCAATCCGAGTCCTCTTGGGCCACAGGCAAATACAGCAAAACACCTGATACTTGGGTGAAATTAGGTTAATGTAAAGTAACATTACTTGCTACATATTTCAATGAATTTCTCTCAGTCTCTCTCCTCTGCTCTGTCCAGATTAGGATTTTTGCTAGCAGAATACAATGGAAATTTACAAAATTTAGTTTTACAACTCCTTAAATTTACTCACTTCTATCAATGAACTTCAAAAATCCCATTATCTTTGAGAACCAAATTAGTTCTTTTACTGCTCTCTCCCAGGTATTCAACATGGATTCTTTTTTGCCCCACTTTATGTTTTGAATTCCTGTGTCTCAAGGCTTAAATGCTTATCTGAATTTTGAAGAAAACAAGATCATCCTGCTTAGCTATCTTAGAAGTAACTTTAATATTACATTGATGACCTCTTTCAAGGTGAAATGCTGTGTAACAGATACTTTGGCTTAAGGTTGTTTAGTAAAGAAATGGCCGAGACAGGAGACAACTGAAGTGCTCAGACCTCACAGTGTGTGAGCTGTGCCGTTCGAGTTGTGCTGAAACTGCTTTGTGTCTAAACAGGGATCCACTTACTCCACCGCAGCACTCGGCTCTCTGCAGTTGCCGTGGGATAACCCAAGAGAGTTTTGCAATTCGCTAAGATTTGTTTCCCTAGCCAGGGACTGTCGGCACAAACTTAATCTTTGTTATGTGTGAGTTAGCCAAAGGTGTACCTTCCCTTTGGCATCTCTGGGCATTTCAGGAGCATTTTGAGTCTTTACCGAGGGACGGGCAAAAAAAAAACAGAAGATGAAAAAACTCACAGTGGGTCACTATGAGTATTAGTGGAGAAGAGGCATGTCAGTTGATTAGCACAGTGCCTGGCACGTAGTATACACTCAGTAAATGTTAGTCATCAGTATGAGTATCCCCCAAAACCAGCCCTCAAAATAGAAAAGAAACAGCTTCCACAAGCTTATTTCAAGAATATTGACAACTACAGGTAAAGGAGAGCTGTATGTCATGGGTACCATCTCACATTCACCGTACGCAGTGTGTTCGAGGTTCGTATCCTCCACTAAAGTCTGGTAAGTCATCATCTCAGGGTTCTGTGCCACACTGGGCTCACCTTGGACTGGCTGGGCTGCAGACACCACTGTGGGCTCTGTGGGAGATGGGAAAAGGCTATCGGTGTTGTCGGCCCCTGAGCTGGGAAAGCAGGGCTGGGAAGAGGAGCCCTGTGATGGATCATCGAGGCCTTCACTCTCGCGTAAGCGCTGCATCCACTCCAATTCCCACTGGTAGTACTCCTGCTCCTCCCGCATCTTTTGAAGTGCCACAGCGACTAACTCTGGATCCCGTTCACAGATCTCTTTTGACTGCAAAGATGGTTCAACAACATTGCTACTGAAATCACCTTCCTCCCTTCTTACTGGCGAAGTTGGACTATAACTTGGAGAGTCAGGAGATGGACAGTAAGAGGCCCTTCTCCTCTGTTTCCTCAATTTGATCCTTCTGGAAAGCAGGTAATTAGAAAATCTGTGTGCACATCGAAGTGACCTCTGAAATGACACAAACCCAGCATAAAAAACCAAATGTGATTGAGTAAAAAGGAAATAAAATAAATAGTAAATATATTAACATTTACTTTTCATGTAACATTGCTCTATGTTATTAAAGATTAATGTTCTGTTTTGATTACTTTTATCCGTCTTCAATGCTACCTTTTAATGTCATTTTATACATTAAGGTTACAAACAAAAATACCCATTGCCATACATTTCTCAAACATATATTTCAGCATTTTTCCAACATAAGATAGTTTCCCATTTGCTGCTGAAGCAAGTGTTGCTCGGCCCTTATTAGTTCTTTCACTTTCTCATTGGCATCTGTACAAACAGAGGTTTCGTGTAGTTGTGAAAATGCTTTAATAACACCTACGCGATTTAGCCGAGCTGATTTCACACAAGAACGGTTGACTTTGGAAAGCATGGTGTGAACATCTTCAAACTTCTTCTCCAGGTTTTTTATGGCATCACAGATGACCTATTATAATACAAACTATTAGTAGTTCCTCTTCCAAAAGAAAAGGAACATTAAAAAAAATACCAACAAGCCAAAATTTGACTGCTAGAAACAAAGAAAGCTCTCAAGCCATCGGTTTCCTACATGATGCCCAGTTGTGGGTGACACAGAGCCCAGCGGACTGAGATAAGCCCACTGCCTACTCAGTTCCTCCATGCCCCACGGGCATTTTAAGAAGCGTTAACATTGGAAATTAGTCAGGCCCCAATTCCTATAAGCCACCACATTTATGAGGAAGTCATTTCACACCAAGGAAGGTGCATTTTAGGAAAGAAAGTTTCAAATATGCCAAAAGGCCAGAGAGGCTCTTTGCATATAAGGACGGTAGGAGCTGACAGGCAGTGAGCGGGCCACTCTGGAAAGATTGGTGGGCCAAATACAAGAGATGCGACTCTTGGCCTCAAAGGATTTTAAGATCCTCCACTCAACAGTGAGCCTTACAAAACCTGTGAGTACACATCGCCTATATGCCAACCAGCTAAGAGATTGCCAAAACCTGACAGTTCTTGAAATACACAGAAATTTCATTGTGGCAAAAAAAAATACACTTAAATAAGAGGCCAGAACCATTTCCTCATTTCTTCATTCATTCATTCAAATAAACATTTACGGAAGGCCTACCACCTGACAGAACTACTTTGCTAGGCGCTGGGAATGCAAACATAAAGAACAAAAAGAAAAACAACCAGCTCCTGCCCAAGGAACTCTCCTTTTAGCTGGAGAGACAATGTCAGTAGAGACAGTGACTAGCAGCCTGGAGCTGTGGTTCTCAAGTGTGGTCCACGGACCAGGAGTGTCAACATCACCTACTACCTTGTTGGCAATGCAAACTCTTCCACCAGCCCTACTGAATAGGGAGCTCTGAGAGGGGACCGCAATCTGCGGTCTCACGAGCCCTCCAGGTGATTCTGCTGCCCGCGCAGGTGTGAGGCCCACTGGCCTAGAACACTAGGCACACAGTGCAGGCTCTACGCGAACGCAGTTGGGTTCAACTACCTGAGTTGGGCCCCTAGGAGCTGTGTGGCCTAGAGGAAGTTACTTAACTGCTCCGTGCTTCAATTTCCACAGGAATAGAATGGGGATGAAAATACATCTCAGTATTCCTGATGACAAACCAAGGTACTATAGTATTCTGTTAAGTATTCTAGCATAGCAACAATACCACACGCTGACCGGTCCAGCAGCACACGGTCACTTACTGCATCTCTTATGGCCACAACCCAGGTGCACAGAGGAGAGCATGACCTACACAGGCCAGCAGTCATGGCAGGTTTTCAGAGGAGACGCCTGTGCTGAGAATTGCCGGCTAAGAAGGTGTTCCTTAGGTAAAGATGGGTCGAAGGCATAAGGGGCAGAAGGCATAGCATGATCAAAAATACTCAGACAGCACAGGAAGTCGGACGTTCAGAGAGTGAGCATAAGTGATGTTCAAAGAGCTGTGTTATTTTATTAAGGCAAGGAGAGAGAAAGGATGATGGCCAGGGGGATGGGAGGCCAAAAAGGGCGACTGTTTTTAAGTGCAGAAGAATATGCTGAGTGGCAGAGGCGGAGGGGAGAGGGGAGAGGGGTGTAGGGTGAAGGGAGCTGTGTCAGAACAGGGAAAGACAGTAAGAGGCAGAATCCAGCGGAGGTGTGAGCCCTACAGAGGGAGACCCCCGGAGGAGGGGTCCCACAGGAAGGAGGTGGCTGCCTGGTGAGGAATCTGGACTTGCAGGGGATTACTGCTCCCCGCCCTCCACTTTCTCCATGAAATAAGAGGCAAGGATGGGTGCCTGGAGCTGGAGGAGAAGGAGAGGGCCTGACTAGAGCTCGGCCCATGGTCACCACCGCCCGCCCCGTCAGATTCCCAGCCTGGACCAGGCAGGGGGTTTCCTGACCGGGAGGCGGGGCAAGGCCAGAAAAAGCCCAGATGTCAGCGCTGCACCAGGGTTCTGGTCCCCTAAGGCACGGAGGTGAGGAAAGGAGAGAGCCAGCACCTAGCATAGCCGGACAGGATCCCTCATGGCCCACCTGGGGGCTGCGACATGGGCCCCCAGGCATTTCTCCTCCTGCAGGGTCTCCCCACCACCGCCTCCTGCATGATGGCTCCCAAGGCCCCGCACGGTAGTTGTCCTCTCTGATGTGGAACAGAAGTGCTTCTGTCCCACAGGCTGGGGACAGCCCTGCTGGAAATGAGACCCACACACACACCCCACAGGGCCCCGCTCCAGGCCCTGGATCTCCCCCACATCCCCCCGCCTCAGAAGCCTTGGTTATGTCCTCTTTAGGCATAGCACTTCTGTTCTCGGCAGTAATCATAATGATAAAGACTCACAGAGATATTTCTTACTTCTCAAAGTATGGTAGCCCATTTTACTCAAGTAACTTCGTATGATAAGAAATAGTTTTTTGAAAACAAACTTTCATTACCTCTAGGGTCAGCAACTCACAAAGCCCTTGATAATTACACACTACCACCAGACTCTACGAACATTCTAATTTTTACAAAATCCCCTGAAATCTATGCAGGATGCACTCATTACAAAGCACTGGGGGAGCCATTTTGTTTCAGTTGAGATGTCGTGGCTTGCACTTAGGCTCCTACTATATTTTATCTAACTCAGACAAGTTCCTTTAAAGATTATTTTTAGGACTTCCGGGAAGATGGTGGTGTGAGCAGGGCGGGAGAAATCTCCTCCCAACACTATATTTATCTACGAAAACACAGAAAATACATCTGTTCCAAAAGAGAGACGAGAATACACAGGAAAGCGCACAGTGTGCAGCTACACCCGAGAGGACTCGGCACCCCAAGAGGCGGGTAAGATACGGAGCCGCGACCTGGCGGGACCCGAGCCCTCCCCCACCCCAACGCACCGGCGGGAGGAGATGATTCAGAGCCGGGAGGGAGTGGGAGTGCACCCCGCGAAGTAGCCAGCCCCGGTGATCTGCACAGGGAGCGCTGACCCACATTGCGCAGTGCAGCGGAGACTGGAGAGACAGAGGGGCCGGATCTGAGCGGGGAACGCGCCACGGGGCTTGCAGCCGGCTCCGGAAAGGAAAAAAAAAGTGCGCGCTTTCCTCAGCGGTCTTAAAGAGACAGGAGCCCAGCGGACGAGCTGGATCGCCCCAGCACACCCAGCCCAGCAGGCTGGGAGTCCTGGGGCGTTTCAGACGCCTTAGCTGGCGACTGAGGAAGCATAGCCATACTTAACACTTCTCACTGAGATCAACAGCCTCCTATTCATTCCCACCCCTGCCAGAGCAATAAAGGGCCCTGCGGAGCGGCACAGTCACAGCTGTGGAATAGTGGGGCAATAGCGCCACCTAGAGCATTCCCACAGAATCTACGTCCGGTGGGCATTTTTTTTGTTTTTGTTTTTATTTTGTTTTTTGTCCTGTTTTTGTTTTTTGTTTTCTTTCTTTTTTTCTTTTTTTCTTTCATTCTTTTTTTCTTTTTTTCTTTTTTTCTCTTTTTTTCTCTTTTTT
>JAVSCE010010481.1:0-126603 GCA_032199065.1 Smutsia gigantea
TTTAATTCTTATAAAAATAAGAGCAACCTTTCGTCTTGGGCAATTTCTTTAATCTTGCTAAGCTTCAGAGTTGTCATCTCTAAAATGGAGATGGTTATGAGGGTCAATTAAGGTAATATATGTAAAGTATCTAGTACTGAATAGGTAATGTTACTATTAGTTCTTGTCACACTATCACAGTTTTGACTTGTGAGCCAAGTTGTTCACTACAAAAGAGAATTTTAAGAATTTAGACGTATAAATAAGATTTGAACTGCTCTTATAATACAAATTCATTAATGATGAAAGATGCATGAAAAAAACCCTATACTAGATTTCTTTGTGGAAGTTTAGATAGAAGGTGGAAGTGGATTATGGGAGGGAGAAGACATAAAAAGCTTTATTTCTGTTTTTATTTCCTTAGGGAACTCTTGCAGCAGACAAGAATGAGATTTTATTTTCTGAATTCAATATCAACTACAATAATGAACCACTGATGTACAGGAAAGGGACTGTGTTGATATGGCAGAAGGTAAGGCTGTTATGTGACAGAAAACTGGAGGTCACAGATAAGAGAACTTTTGCCAATCCCAAGCTTTGTCCTGCCTGCTACACGTAGGGTGATGTGACTCAAGTTACCAACATGAATTAGATCCTTTCCAAAGTGAGATGCTACGGGTTACTATGAATGCTTTTTTGGTCAGTCAGTGCTCATTTTGTCAGTTTGTCAGTGATCTTTATGGTCTGGCATTTCCCCTTCTGTATAGAATCATGGAATTTTAGAATTAGTTCACTTATTTGTTGTATCATAAGCCTTCCCTGAATCAAATCCCTGTTAAAGGATTATCTACAGTGCAGATAAAGGATTTTGCATTAATAGAGCAGTTAAATAATACTTTCTCCCATAGTGGATAAACCATTATATAGTCCATCCATCCCGTGACAAATATAACATGAGGCGCTAAGAGATGTAGATGAGGCTTCTTTCACTTCCAAAGTGTTGTTGAGATTCCCTGGATGTTCTAGACATTCATACTTACCTTAATATTTTGTAATAAGTTTGTACATTCACCTGCATTTTTCTGGCAATATTTTCTCTCTGTATCAGCTCCTGAGCATAATTCTCCTAAATTCATTTCCTTCCGTGTAAAGTAGTTTTTCTGAAATGAATGTTTTCAAGCACTAAGGGGTACCTTGAGAACTAGTCACCCACTGGCAACTTCAGCTCTTTTATTAGTATTTTTAAAACACATCTGTTCTTTGGCACAGACTTGGATACTGCTAAACGCAGGTGGGAGAGCAAAAATATCTTTAATGCTACTGTTACTGCAAACATGGAATGTAGAATCTCTCCTTTTGTTCCTAAGACCATCATATCTTCTTAAAAAGGATTTTTCATTGTTAAAATTCATGTATGTTGATAGATGTGTGTTTGTATGTCTTTCTACCTGATATAAATATCAGTCAAGTAAATAAAGAAGTAAACTTCTCACCCATCTCTCTCTCCTCTCCCAAACCCACTCTCCAGCTAACAATGTCAATTTTTAACTTGTACGTATAGGTGGGTGAAGTCACAACAAAAGAAGTTAAGCTGCCAGCAGAAATGGAAGGAAAAAAGGTGGCAGTGACTCGGACCAAGTCTAAACCAGTGCCCTTGTACTGCGATATCATCGGGGATGCTTTCTGGAAGGAACATCCAGAGATCCTAGAGGAAGACAGCTGACCCTTTGCTTTTCATTCCTGGCATGCTTAACCATGCAAGACCCCGCAAATCTTCTGGCTTCAGGTGGCCCTAGCATCCCTAACCACCCAGTACAGTGTGTCGGGAGTGACATGACTCTGGCTGGGAGGGGAATGGGGAATGAAGGGATGGATGGGAGTGGTATATTTTGTTCTGCTCTAAGTAGAACACCTTTTGTTGCAATGTTGGAACATAGTTCCTTCAATAGAAGTGCATTTTTTTAAAATTGTGCTATTTTTATAAAGCAAGAACTATTTTATACCTTGTAGAATGAATCATTTTTAGATTGTGGCATAAGTCTTACAAAAACCTCTCAAGCTCTGTTCATCTATGATAGAAGAGGAGTCCAAACTTTGCCCTCACTCACCTGTTCTTAACTATAGACTACCCTTGAAAATCTCACCTTTCCACCCATGTACTTGCCTTCATCTTCGACCTAGAGGTAAATATGGGTTGACGGCTGCATGATTCCTCTAGATTCAGGAATGTCAGGGAAAACTCAGGGCTTTGTGCCAATCTCCAAGTTGGCAGCTTTGGCTGAACAAATGATTCGTGGTTTGGATGTCCTTGGGTAAACACATAGATTTTGTGGAGTTGTCAGCATGATCGTCATCTTGCAAGAGGCATTATTTTCAAGGTCACTTACCTCTTTCTACATAAGAGAATTGTGTATATATGAGAGAAAGGAAACATGAGAATGAAGAAGGAGGGAGAAACCTTTCCTTCCTGACTTCTAGTCAGTTCAGTTTTGAAAGTCACCTTCCTGGTGGACTTTCTGAAAAAGATTCTCATGTAGCCTGTGTATAATTAGAACACTAACATTTGAATTGGAGAGCAGAGGGGTCAACACTGCCCTTGGGCTCACAGTGAGCAGGTGTTAAAGGAGTTGTGGTAGCTCATCTGCTGATGGGTGTCGGAGATCCGTGAGCAGTGGGGAGCAGCAACGGTAACTACAAGCTACTGGTTTCTGAAATGGAGAGGTGGGGGATAGGGTATGTGGTAAGAAAATTCACATTGCCTCTTGTCCTCATTTCATATTTTAGAGAAAAAAAATTATTTAGCTCTATTAAGAATTAAAAAGCCCACATTTCAGTGCATGGTCTTGCATTGCAGAATTTACAGTCAAGAAAATGTGTTTTTGAAAGGGTGACAGACTGCTGGTTCATCCCTAATTGACAACCCATCTGTTGGAATAATTTTTTCCTCTTCCTGTTTTCACTCCACAGGAATAGAAGATAATGGCTCACATTTGGTAATTAGTAAAATCTTTTTGAAAAAAAAAAGTTTCACTCCCTTGACCTAATCTTTCATTTATTTTTCTTAATACAAGTGCAGCATGTGGATGAAACTGTGTAGGTCTTCACATTAGCCAGGATACACATACCTTTAGCACACAGTGGTTCACAGACTTCTAGATTTAAAAATTTGCTTGGAATGCTTGTTTTAAATGCCCATTCCAAAGTTCCTCCCCCCGTCCCCATTGAAGATTTAGGGTTGGGTAATCTGATTTTAACTCAAGGCTTCTGATACCTATGGTAAATGATACGCCATGCTTTATGTGAGGCGGTAAGATAATGGAGCTCTTGATCGGCAAATGGAACAATGAATGGTAAGTAAATTTATTGCCTATTATGTCAAATATAACACATTAAAAGTTTCCGTTACATAAAATTACGAAAGTAATTCTTAAAAGGTTTTCAAGACAAAACCACCCAAGGAAATGTGCATTCTGTGGGTGCCATGTGATACTACAAAGGCTGTCACTCAACTTTGTCATAAGATACGGAGACAAGCACTTACTCATTGAGTTGCCAGCAATTTGCAGCTTTTTTTGTCCTGGCAGGGAGGTTGAAGCAAAGGACTATTCCCGGGTTTAATATTCATGCAGTAACTAAACCTGTAGTGCTTTTAGAAACTCGTGTTTGATGGTTTTGCTATCTTTGTTGTAGCATGTATTTATTACAATATATATTTCATAGTTGTATATTAATTTTCATCTTGCTAAGAGAATAGTATTCTCTTTGGCTTCCTCTCCAAAGCTTAAAAAAATTATACACAAAAGCAGCTAGTATAGCATTAATTATAGTTGAGAGCAGTTTGAGAGAGTGGTGGCTGTTAACGAGATTTGTGTGGCCTTTAGGTGCCTGGAAACATCTGGGCTCTGCTGGAAAGAGGGTAATATCTGGGTCTTTGTTGTAGGTGATCACTTTACTATCAAAAAGCAAAAAAGTTTTTAACAGAAGCTATAAAGTAGCAAGTGGTACAGTCGGGTCTTATAAATCCATCATCCTGGTGTCCTCCAAATGTTTATGCAATGCTTGGAAAGTCAGTGATACAACGAATTTTCTTAATACTAAATAAGAATACTAAAGTCTCTCTGGTGTTGGTACAAATTACTTTTTGCATACGATGTAGGAAATGGAGGACATGGAACCACCCATCATTCATAGTTTCCTTGTCCACTTAATCGGTTTTAGCTAATATTCATAGAGCATTTACGTACTCTATATGCAATATCACTTCATTCTTTGGACAATTTTATGAGGTAGGTACTATGTCTATCATATTTCAGATGAGAATGTAAAGATCCAGAGAAGCTAAGTAATTTGAGCCCAGGTAGGCTAACTCCTAGTGGTACTCAACATGAAAGCAAATTGGCGCCTTCGTTGCCCTCTTCCCCCGCCCCTTCCCACCATCTCAAGCTTGTAGACTGAAATTCCAGGGAGCACAGAAACGCCTGGAGAGCTTGTTAACATGCCGGTCCCGGGCTCCATCCCCGGGGAATCTGGAGTATTGGCAAACACCCTGAGTAATACTGGGAAAACACTGCATTAGAGCAGATTAACCTGTCACCTAAGCGCTGAGGCGATGGGGCTCCCGGCGGGTCGCAGCAGCGCGCCGCGCCTGGGGTTCTGCTGAGCTTGGGCAGATGCTGCCCCCCGGCGGTCGCGCCGGCGCAGTGCGACCTCCCGCGTTTGCGGCTGCGCAGTGCCGCCCTCTGGCGGCCCCGCTCCTTCTTCCCATCGGCCTCGGCTTGCGGGCCTTTCAAACATGGAGGAGCGGGAGCCGGGGGCGAGGTCGGCTCGCGCCGGCAGCCCGGCGCGCCCGCCCAGCCCGCGGCTGGACGTCAGTTCTGACAGCTTCGACCCGCTGCTGGCCCTGTACGCGCCGCGCCTGCCTCCTATCCCCTACCCCAACGCGCCCTGCTTCAACAACCTGGCCGAGTACGAGAGCTTCCTCAGGACCGGTTGCCGGGGCGGCGGGCGCGGCCGGGCGCGGGGCGCGGCCGCGGGCTCGGGAGCCCCTGCCGCGGCCGCAGGGCCCTCAGGCAGGACCCGCCGCCGCCCAGACGTCCCCGCCCCGGACCCCGAGCGCATCCAGCGCCTCCGCCGCCTCATGGTAGCCAAAGAGGAAGGGGACGGCGACGCCGGGGCGCGCCGGCGGGGTCCGGGTCGGAGCAGGAAGGCACCGCGCAACGTGCTCACGCGAATGCCCTGTGAGTCCTGCGGGAGGGACGAGGGACCGGGGACCGGCCGGCTGTCCGGAAGGTGGCGGCCGAGGGGGCGTTTGCAGGGTGACTGGGGCTAGGCACGTGTTAAGGGAAAGGTCTTGGTAAATAAACGTTGCAAGATAATCAGCGACCGTTTGAGTAGTAAAGGGGGCTTGAGGAGGGTCGTCTTGAGTAGTGAAGGGCCTGAGTGTTAGTTGGGGAAGAGTGGTAAGGCTGTAGAGGGGCGGCTGTAAGGGGCCGTGGGGAGCGTCTGCGTGGGGAACGGGTGTAGGTCTGCAGAGCTAATGGGGTCCGCGGAAGTGGCTGCAGAGGTGATAAGCCTGCGGAGAGGATGTGCAGGAGTGACGGGGTCTGGAGAGGTGGGGAGTCTTGGAAACAGGACATGATAGGGGGTGTCTGCAGAGGTGATGAGACGTGTTGGGGAACAGAGACAGAAGGGAGGGCCATAGCCAGTATTGGGGAAGGAGAGTATTTGGTTAATATTTGGGGATGACGGGATGGATTGTGGGGAGAGTTGGTCAGACAGCACAGGGGGCATACTTTAATAGCCCGTGCAGTACCTCATTCTCGTTCTCAGGTGCTAGAAGCAGGAGAAGTGCTGCAGGGTCTTGATACACATACGTTCACATTACCAAATCACAAGTGCTGGAATGCAGCAGGCACAAAATGCCACTGAAACACAGACACTGGTTTACAGCCTCTGCCAGGATAAGTGCAGGACTGTGTCTGTGAGGCTCATATTATCATATGCAAGGTTATTTTAAGTTCTGAAGGTGTAAATGGCTCAAGGGAATTTCTTGGAGCCTCCTAACAGATCCTTAGAGTAAAGCTGTAAACAGCAGAGGTTGCTAATGTGTGAGTTAGGTCTTGTACAAATTGAATAAAAACAGCCCAGGGTTGTATCTTTTGTTATCTGGCAAGCAGCTCTGACATCTGCCCTGTGAACATAATGACCTACTTAGCCGTTCAAAGCATCTGTACCCTGATAGCTAAATTATAACATTATTAAATTACTGCCTTTGGAATGGAGGATTGTGCTAAGCAAGGGCATATTTTGTTTCATTCCTAGAAATGTGTTTATTAAGAGAGAAACATCCTGAAAAGCTGTGTGTTGTTAGGGGTGCCTTTGTCAGATGAATTACTGTGCTAGAGCATCCCTGCCCACTTAGGTGCACCCCAGAGTGCCTGCCCATCTATGACAGAAAGAGAGAGTATGCACATTCCTAAAGAGCAGTTTGGAGGACCTTATTTTACCTGCACTTTTTGCCACTATCAGATCTTTGAAATGTACCTGGAGTCTCAGATTGTAACATTTATTTCTGTTTTGCCAGTTACTGCTTTATACCAAGATGGTGGAGACGTATTTCTGTGTGGTGGGTGGTTTTAGCTTTACCTACGGAGCGCTTTGCTACATGGGTATGACAGTATGAAGACCAGCTTTGTTGGCTTCTCACAATGAAATACATATCTGGAATCAAGGTCTCAGAATAAGCCCTAGCACTGAAAATTTTAATCATGCCACTGTAAACACTTGGCATACGTGATAGAGATGAATAGGCATCACAAAGAGTTGATGACCTTCAGAATGCAAAAAAAATACAGAAGGATGGGTGATGATTAATTTTATTCACGAAAAAGTTCCTACAAGAGGTCAATTAAATTTAGGTCTCAAAATGTAGGAAGGGCATGGTTAAGGATAACAGTAATTTAATTTAAAATTAGTCTATTGAGGTATAGTTTACCTGTAGCAACATTCACCCTTTTTAAGTGAGTTTTAACAAATTTATAGTTGTGAAATCGTCACAGTCAAGACACAGAAAAAACCCATCACCCCAAAGTTTCCTCATGCCCCTTTGTAAGTCAAGTGATAGTTTTATTGTTGCTAATTGTAAGTACTATTATTAGGTGTGTGTTGTACAGTTTGCTAAGCCTTTTAGATGCATTATACCTCATTTTACCCTTAGGCATTGCTTTATAAATGAGGAAACAGTCTTATTGAGTTTAAGAACTTGCCCATGGTCACGTAGCTAGCTGGTTTGCAGCTCACACTTAATGCTGGGTTTACCAACTACAGGACCTATGTGCTTAACCATTGTGCTTGTCAGAGAGGGAGGAGGAGATATGATATATTCTAATGTTGTCTTTTTTTTTTTTGGTGGGTGGAGGGTGCCACATATGTGAGGCAGAGAGGTGTGGCTAGAGCAATGAGAACTGAATTTGAGTCCAGAGAGGGATTTATTAGAATGCTTTGAAGACCCAACCAGAGATTTTCTGTTTGACTTTGTTATGGAAGAGACTAGAAACCATCGTGTATGTTCTTCAGATGAAGCACTTTTAGGGCAAATGTTTCTAATAGCTAAGTCTCTAGCAGTAAATTGTAAATAAGGAGATAGAGTACAGCACAGGCTCAGGGGTTTGCCCACTGGCCTTTTTTTGTTTTGAACACTGCCTTCTCCACTTTCTAGCTGTTTTATTTTAGGCAGGTTACTTAAACTCTTTGGGGTCTGCTTCCTCATCTGTAAAGTGAGGACAATAGTGGTATCTACCTACAGTTGTGAGGCTTGACTTAGTTAACCCATGCAAAGCATTAACAACATTAAAGTTCCCTAGCACATAGGGAAATTCTCAGTGAAGGTTGAATGTCACTTATTGTTGTAAGTTGTTGTGCTTTATTATTTTTAGACTGTCATAATTAAAAGCCCCAGGTCAGGGGCTGTATTGAATGTTGGCTCAGCCGTTTACTAGGCAAATAACCTTGAGCAAATTATTTAAACCTTTCTGAGCCTCAGTTTCTTCATCTGTAAGATGGGACGAAACAATAGTACCTATGTGTTAGAGTTGTGAGGATTAAAAAAATTATGAACCTGAAGTTAAACTTATGACAGGGCTGGGCTCATAGTGAGGGCTCAGTAACTGATGATGTGATGATGATGTTGGTATTGTTGATGTGAGAGAGGGAAAGCGGGAGACTGACGAGTAAACCAGTCACCAGATAAGGCTTTGGATTGGGCTGTTGGTTGCAGAAAGAGAAAGGAAAGGGCAGGTCTTATTTACTGAGAATCTTCTTTGTGAACTTAGTGATGGCCACAAGCAGGGAGAAATAAGAGTGCAGTTAAAAAGGCCTGGATTTGGAAGGGTGTGACTCGGGAATAATGGCAATGGAGAAGGGGATTTGGCTTTTGGCTTTTTTTTTTTTTCCTCATCATTTTAAGTTTTAGAAGCCTGGCTTATATATCATTTGGAGTTTGTCACAGAGACAGCCAGGATTCAGAATGTGCATTCTGATTCAGAATGTGGAGCTCATTTTTGCCTTAACAGTTTGCTCTGATAGGTGGTGCTAGTGTTGCATTTTTTATCATGCAAGGAAAGAAATTCTCCCTAGAATCATAACTTATTAAATCTTTGGAAGAAAGAAAAATTAAAGAGAAAGGTACAGATGTGAGAGTTGAAAGACCCGAGTTGGCCATTTATTTAACTAGAATAAGACACTTTTGTTAAAATGCATGCTTGTCCTTACTCTTTCTCTACTTTGAAGGTACAGGGGGAGAAGTTGTACCCCTCTATTTTTCAAGTTAGAAAAAGAATGGTCTTTCCACTGTTTGTGTAAACACATATGTGGGGGCTGGGGACAGTGACTGTGTATAGACAAAGGGATTAAATCAGGCCTCATGATCAGTTTCTAAGAAATTGAATTACAAAGACTTTTTCCTGAAATGAATCTAGAAGTTAACTAGTCTAACCTCATTTTATGAATGAGGGGACTTGGACTTGTAGAGAACAAGTTACTTAAAGGTTCGAAGAATTCTAAGTTATTGCTGGAGGAAGGACAAGTGATGAAAGTCAGACCAAGGTTCTCATGTTCCTTTCCAAGGCCACTGTTCCTTCATGCAGCCTCCAGCTGTGCCTTCTTGCTGAATCTTCAGTCTGATAGAGGCTACTACTTCTCATCTGCTAAGTCACTTTGTTCCAAGAGTATTTTATTTTATTAGTTTATCACTGACATCATCTATAAGCCAACCCATGAGTGAGGGATAAGGAGGTCACGAGTAACCAGCATAGTTTTCCAAACTGAACTGCAGGGCTGTTTTTCTCTTTTATGCCACTGGAGACAAAACAGATTTTTTGTTTGTTTACTATCAGTGGTAATAGTCTCCAAAGAATTTTACCTTGCAAACTTGGGAGAGAAAAGACTGAGACTCCTTATGCATGAGTGTGAGAGTCTGTATGACGTTCCTTTGGGAGGTTTTATATAGTGTAGTCTTCATAGTGTGAAGGCTAAATTGACATGAAATAATAAAAATGAAATTCATCCCTGTGTCCAAGCTTTGAAAAAAAAAAGTCCACCACAGTAAAAGCTGCAGTTTATAGTCTAAGCATTCTTCTCATGAATCATCATACTGCTGATTTTACGTGATGCTTATCAGTAGTCTCATAGGAGCCAGAGTCTCAGCAGGTTCCTCTGTACCATCAAGGCTTGGAATACAACCAGACCCCTTCCTCCTGGTATAAAGATGATGTACACGAAACACTAATGGCCCTAGAGAGCTCGCACATGGAGTACCTTAGACTGTGGGGGCCAAAAGGATATTCTTTCCTACAGGATTGCACATGTTTCAGGGCAATTGTGTTACACAGTTTGTTTCTTTTTAACATATGAACAAGGTTTTTGCTATTTTGGAAGACTAGAGCTGGATATGTGGCACCTGACAATTATCCTGAAAAAGGTTGTCTTAACGAGGCGCAGAATCTTGCTGTTAATGTGTACATTTAATGTGCTTTTTTTTTTTTTGCCCCAAAAAGTTTTTAAATAAATGGTACTTTAGAATCAACGATATCATAGAATATAGGATATGCAAATAGTGAAGCATACAGATGCTAGCCATACACATGGCTTATCCACGTTCTGGTGGGGTCTTGTTTCATTTCAGTGTGTTGCCTTGATTAGCCACATTGCCCGTCGGACCCTCCTGTTGCACAGCAAGGTTGCTGCTATGCTGTGTTGCTGGAGATGGTTGGGTGGTCTCAGTTGTTGATTCTGGGAATGAGAGCATATATTCATGCCACGCTGACTGTTCTTCTCTTGTTTCAGTGCATGAAGGCAGCCCTCTAGGTGAACTCCATCGTTGCATCCGGGAGGGAGTGAAAGTGAATGTTCACATCCGAACTTTCAAGGGACTTCGGGGTGTGTGTACAGGCTTCCTCGTTGCATTTGACAAGTTCTGGAATATGGTAATTAAGCCTTTCTCAAGGGACTGGAGAACCTCCTAGGGATTAAATCTTTTTATATGTCTAAATGACCTGGGTAACCTTATTTGGAAAAACCTGCAGAATAACTTCCCTGAAGTACTAGAATTGTTGCATTCTCTAGGCTAACAACAAAAAGTTATTTTTATTGCTTCCTTTTCCTTAAGGCAGTGATTTTCACAAAGGATGATTTTGCCCTCCCCTCCCTACCAGGGACATTTGGCAATGTTTGGGGTCATTTTTTGACTGTCACAGCTATGGGACAGGCTACTAGTACCTACTGGGTAGAAGCCAGAGATGTTGCTACACATCCTACAATACACAGGACAGCATTCCAACAAGAAAGAATTATCTAGTCCACAATGTCATGAGTGCCGTGTTTGGGAAACCCAGCCTAAACAAATAATTATTTCATCTGTTTCATAATTTCATATGATTTTCTACCAGCCATTCTTTCATTCATTGAAAAATATTATTGACTTCCCACTTTTGCTGGGCACAGAAATTTCAGAAAAGAACTTAACACTCTCCAGTATTTGGGAAGATAGATAAGGATAGTGGAGAAGTGGGCACTTTGCACAGTGTTTCCTTATGAAGGCTGTACCACGCCCCTGCCCTTCTAGAGGCTTATTGTTGTTTACTAGACACATGTAGGAGAGAAAGGACATATTATAACACAACTATAATTTGAGGCAGTTAAAATAGGAACCACCAGGGCCTTCTAGTGTTTCTTCTGCATATGTCTTCCATCTCAAACTTTTCTTTCCTCTGTGTTTTACCGCCGTCCATGCATTTTCCTGGATAATAATAATAGTTGCTAACATTTATTAAGCACTTACTATGTGCCATATACTATACTAAGAGCTTTATATATATTTCACAAATGAAGAAACAGACTAGAGATTTTGACGTCCAGCCCCAGATCACACGGTCGGCGAGCAGAAGCACTAGAGCTTCGTGAAGCTTTTCAGGTCTTTCTGATTCCTCGGACCACGTTTCCATCATTATGGAATCAGAAGACCCAGATTTCAATCCTAGCTTTACCGCTTGGTAGCTGTGTGGCTCTAGGTAAGGTAATTTCTCTGAGGCTCAGTTTTCTCATCTCTAAAATGTAGGAAAAAATATTTTGCTATTATAATTTTACCTTTGAAGGAAATGAATTTAGGAGAACATATTTGATTATGGTGTGGTAATAATAATGCTGTCAGCTTATATTTGTAGGATGATTTACACTTTTCAAACTAATTTGATACACAATCTTATTTGATCCCAATAGCTATCCTAGGTTGATCTCTTAGTGACAGGAGTTCACCAGTAATACTTGTGTAACCCTGGTTAATATCTATTATTTGCTATCATAAGATATAAAACACTTCCTGAGGAAGGGAAAGAAGAAGTAGGGTAGTGTTTCTCGAATATGGTCTAAGGACACACTGCATCAGAATCATAGGGTTTCTGGTTAAACAGAAGGTTGCTGGGCATCATCCCAAACCTACTGAGTCAGAATCTCAAGGAAGTAGCCTTGGATTTATATTTTAATAAGCTTCCTAGATATATATGCACACTGAAATTTAAGAACCTCTACCATGTATTTGTAAAAGCCCCTTACTATAAAAGAAACCCATTCTATATGGTGGTAGCAGGTTGGAAATCCTACTCAAAGGGTTTTTTCTGTCCAAGAGCTGAGTCACCTGTTTAGTTTTGCTACAATTAGATAGTATTCTGCTTTTTAAATTTTTCCCTGAAAGCTGTAAAAAGCTGTATTTTTAATTCTGCCTTACTTTTTCCCTTTGGGCTGTTTCTCTAGGCACTTACTGATGTGGATGAGACCTACCGAAAACCTGTTTTAGGCAAAGCATATGAACGGGATTCTTCATTGACTCTTACTAAGGTAGGTGGTTCCTTCTGACATACTAAGAACCCAGCATGCTTCCAAGCTTAGGCATGGAGGTCACTGAACCTGGTGACCAGGGCTTCCTAGTGGGGAAGCCCTTTTGCTCTCAACCAGGTGTGACTGGACCAAGGACTTCACTAGTCTTCCTTCTCATGCATCCAGCTAATTGCTGAGAGTCTGTGCTCTGACCTGCATATTATTTGAGCAACAGGTTACCTCTTATAAGTCTTTAGAACTTTGCTGTTATATACCATAGAAATAGAAAATACATTATAACTTTTTAAAATTGCAAAGCAAGGAGTCCACAGAGCATAATTAAGGAATCTTGTACTTTTTCTGTATATCGAAAAGGGTTGTTGAAGGCTAAAGAGAAAGCTAATATTTGTCATTACTTTGCCTGTAGCTATTTGACCGACTAAAGCTTCAGGATTCCTCCAAGAAGGAAGCAGATTCGAAGTCTGCAGTTGAAGATTCCACTCTGTCCAGATACTCCCAGACATCCACTTGGAAGGTGGCCTCAGTGTGGGGAAGAGGAGACACTGACCGGGGCTCCCACAAGCGTTCCCGTTCCGTCCCATCTTCCCTGCAGGCATCTGCAAGGGAGGAGTCCAAGTCAGAGCTGTCAGGGCGGACGACACGGACAGAAGGGTCAAGTGCTGGAGGTACCATTTCCAGGGCTACCACCCTTTCCAGGGGAGAGTCCCGCAAAAAAAAGCGAAGGCCCAAAGTCGATTACCAGCAGGTATTCACTCGACACATAAATCAGATTTTCATTCGAGGCGAGAATGTCCTGCTGGTTCATCTTGCACAGTGACCGTCTCTGCCTCTCTTGAGCATTGGTTTTTAGAAATAAAATGCATGAATTGCTGCTATGCTGTATCCTAGTATCCCAGTAAAACTCTGAGTTGGAATGTGTCCCTCTCGGCCTGCATGTGCAGAACATAGAGCCAGGCTTGGGCCCTTGGGGGGATGAGCTCCCTCAAGGGGGCATAGGCCTTGGGAGGGTAGATGTTTGCTTTATATCCAGGCAAAAGCTGTACAGAGGTATAGGCATCTGATTTGGTGTCATGGCCTTCAGACACTCAAACCAAATATAATATCTTCCATTTGAATTAGGAGTCATGGTGAACTGATTGATTTCATGAACTGAATTCACTCCATAGAGACTTATAGGATGAGGGAAAAACACCTCAAAAAAGAATGATCTTATTTCTAAAAGCTAGTGACCCAAGTACTCTTGAATTTGATTCTTAAGAGTAGCAGCATAAATTGTGCCAGAGCCTGCACCCACAGCTTGTAACTGACCTTTGAATTTTTCTCTACACCATTCTCTCTTGTTCAAGAAGTATAATTTATTATCTTTGAGTATCTGTAAGACTAAGAAAGCTACCAGCGTATGTAAGAGTGTATTTGGGTAGGTGGTACTGTCAAAGCAGCCATCAATGAATGCTCTGTTTTATCCCTTACCTTATTACGGAAAGGTCTGTGGGGCCTCATCAGTCTTCCCCTTACCAGAGGTAGCTTCTGAGAATGGCTTACTACATGGGACTACAAGGTGCTCACGTGGTCGCCTCTCATCCTTTTCTGTCACTTCCATGGCCTGGTGCTAATGCATGTGCTCTGTGTATTGTCCCTCTTTATGTAGTGTGACCTGTTCTATGAACTTTATGGCAGGAGACTGTGACCTTGACGCCTGGCTTCAAAGAGTTCTGCTTGAACTCAATAATTAATATACATGCATCACATGTCTGAGAGTCCTTTCCAGGCAGGGCTGGCCTGTATCGAATAGCTTGCAGAATGGTTTTGCCGTGAAAAAGGGGTGGTACTTTTATTCCCTTGTGTCAGGCCAAAGAAGTTCTCACAAAGTACTTGTATCTGTAAAGGACACTTAACTCACATTCTGGTTTGAGTGACAAGACATCATAGCACCCCTTAATACTTATACTTGAATCATATTATATGCTTTTTCAATTAGCAGTGCAGAATAGGCGCTATATCTTGACACAGACTGTTAGACAATATTGATTTTTTGTTTTGTTAGTTTATATTTGTTTTATTTTGGATAATTTATGTTCAAAGTGAGAATAAGAAATAGCTAACTAGTTAAAGTATTTGAAAAGAAGAACTTCCTCTGCTGTGTTTGTTGTGTAACGCAGATAAGCCTTTTGAGAAGTAGGGTGAACAGAGTTTTGGAAGCTAGGACACCTGGTCCTTCTGCTGGGCTACTGGCTCATCACACAGTGAAAGGAGAGCAGGCTTAACTTCTCTGTGCTTCAGTTTTTCCCCATCAGACGCCTACCTCACAGGGGCACTGAGACAAAGAATTTTGGGAAGGCATTTTAAAGTCTCTAAATATGTTTAAAGTGCCATGAGTAATTGTTACAAACTCTATCACAGCTTGGTTAGAGTTCTGTGTCTTATGAGCAAGGCAGGTGCTACATAAGAAAGTAATCTCTGTGGGTGTCAGAATTAAGATCTTGTTGTCATCAGAAGGCAGTGATAGCTTCAGGAACTGTTTTCCATATTCTCTTCCTTTCTTCTAAGGGACAGTGGAAGTTCTCAGAAGGGTATCTTCAGTAAAAGAAGAGTAACATTGCTGCTTGCCCCATGTCCCAGCCCCAGAACCCTTTTCTGGTCATTATCAGGAAGTATCCCTGGAACTGTTCAAGGGGTTTACTTGACAGTACCAGAAGGAGAATGTGCATCTACAAATGGCACACCCCCAAAGGGGGATTTTGGGGCTGTTGTGTATTATTTATTTGTTTTTATTTTAAAGTACATTTTAAATATACTCTTTAGAGCCAGATCAGATGCATTGAATATTTAGAGAGGTTTCAGATTACAGAATCAAGCAGTTATCTTTAGAATCTGTCATTCTAGATTCTTTTCTAAATAGTGTGTCTAAAATCTCAGTTCCCCAATTAATAATTGCATTGTTTAATCATCAGGCACCCTGCCTCTGCCTCTTTACCAGTCTCCCGGTTTGGCTCTCCCCATCTGTTTGCCCTCCTGTCCTTCAGCTAGAAGCTGTAATGGACACTAAATTTTCCCAATAAAGTAAAAACTTTGGAATTAAGAGGAATATCAGTTTCCATTAATTCTACTGCCTGATTAACCTGACTTATTTTAAACATATGCTGGGTTTCATGTTTGCATATGATTTTAAATTATCCATAGATGGACTGATTTTGTACTTTTCTGCCCTACTTAACAATTCTGATTCTGAATATTATTTTAAAATTGTATTTGAAATTGAAAATTATTTTAAAACTGCCTTATGTGCCCATATGCCCCCATTTATTTATTTGGTCTGGACAGTGATTCTAGAATGAGTACTATCTAGTAAATGTGTTATTTTGTACAAAGCATGATAATTATTTTGAGAGATGTCAGGTTTTTAAACAATTATTGCCTTTTCTTTATTATAGGAGAAATTTTTCAAAGGAAGAAAAAATAGGTCCTAATAATGTTCTGTGTGGTCAAAAAATGTCATCATCTAGGACATTATAATAAGTTGCTATGGAAATAACTGAAGTCTTCCTCAGGAGAAATAAAGAAAACAGGATAGTAACGGCCAGAATGGTGGAGCCCTGGCAGCCTCCAGCAAGCACACCTGAGGGGCACCCTTGGCAGCTGCAGGGCCCCAGAACTAGCTTCTAGTATTCTCCAGGGACTTGGGCTTGGGACACTTGGCAGGAACAGTACTTATTTGAACATCCAACTTTAGTTCTTCAAAGTAATCTCTAGACATGGGACGTGTTTCCAAGACAGTTCACAGGCATACCTGTGCACTTGTTGAGGACTTCTCCTCTAGCTTCTCCACTAGCTTTGCTAGATGAAAACAAAGGATTGAGCAGTGGAAGATATGGTTTCACACCCAGAATGACTTCATGTGCCATTCTTTGTTCATAAAACTGATTCTACTGCTCTACCACTGGGAGAACTTGCATTTTAGGTTGTTCCAGTATTTGGGAAGCATTTATGCTTCCTTTCAGAGACCATCTTATGGGAGAGGGGAGCCGTCTGTGAGATGGTTAGCCTGTGTTGCAAAGGTGAGTGCCTGCCATTACTTTCTGGCAATGTGAGGAGATGGATTTAAGATGAGCCTTTGAGGTTCCTGTCACAGTTTCCTGGGCTCTGAGGAAGGGTTGGGCCTCCTTTACTCTCAGTGTTTTGAGTATTTTTCAAATGTTTGTAAGTTCTCTTGCACTCCTCTAATAAAAATGAAAGCACTCTGTCAGGAAATGACTTTGGGGTGCAGAGATCTATGTGAAAAGAAATAAGTACACATGAGACCTTCAATTGGTCTTTTATTTATTTGGAATAAAAAGTAGTTTGATAAGCTTCCAGAGTTAGTGCTGCTTTAAAAACACTCTGGAATGATGGGAACTGTCCCTCAGGAAAGCTATGAAAGCTATTCCCAATACATTGCAATTGCTTTTGATTTTTAGTCCTTTGGAGCAAATGTCTGATGCTATGTTTTTAGAGCTGTGGGGGAAAAATGTCTAAAAATTCTGAAGGGTATTATTTAAACAATGATTGGCTGAATTATGTGTGAGCTGGGCTCTAGGGCAGTTATCCAGTTCTTTTTCTTTTGTATAACAGTAAAGCAGATAGTAAGTGACTTTACATGAAAAGTGACTTGCTGATTTCATACTGACATTGAAAGACATTAACCTTCTGTTTGGCAGCTGGGGAATACCCCTTTGCCCTATGACTTATTACTTTTACACGAGGCTAAACCTGGATGATTCTATGTATTTATAATCTCACTATCCATATACCAGCTGCTAAAAAAAATCATGACTTGTAATCTTAACTTGAAATTACTCCTAATTGTTAAGTTCATGTAAACCCTTCCTGTTTAGGGAGGATTGCTGCTAATAACATCAGTTTGCAATGTTCTGCTTTAAGTATGTGTCGTACAGGAGTCTAGAAACTATAATAAATATGATTGTACTGATGCACTGGCTGCTTTGTCTCCACTGATTTGGGGGAGCAGTGGAGGGGAGGATGCAGGGGAGTCTGTTAACCAAGTGGAGATGCCAATTTAGAAACTTAAAAACATTGCAAGCTTTCTTCAGTCTCATTGTTGTAACTTTGTGCCTTTTCTGTACCAAGGTGCACACATTTAGATCACTGTCCTTGAGACAGCATTGTTCTTGCAAGTTTATCTGAAGTTCTTGCTTAGGAAAGGAATCTGGCCCAAATTGTGAATTATCTCTTCTATGCCCCACGCATTGGTAATTGCCCTGTGAATTTATTCTACCTCATAGTTTACCAGCGTTAATCCACTTTTCATGATCTGCTGAGATTACCATTGATGCTGTTCCCTTATGAGGATTTTACTGTGCTTGATCCTCACATGGTTCCAGAAATGTTTGAATCTGCCACCAACTCTCCTCTGTGCATGTACAGGAAGTTGAACTGCCCAGACACATTCATTACTTGATCTCTTCTGTGTGAGAACTGAGCTACCTGGATAAGGCAGACAGACAAAATCACATTGATCTTTAGAGAATGAAGCCTCAAATTAACTGTCAAGAACCAATTCCCCACTTTGAAAGAATACATTAAGTTGGGCTTATCTGACATATAGGAAATTTCTAACTACTGTAGTTTAGGAATGTGAGACAAGATCCACATGCTGCAATTCTGGCCCCTGCTTATTTGTTTTGTATCTTATAGACTTCCAATTAAATGAGAATGTCCTCATTAACCAAAATAAAGGCAGAAGAGTCAGCTAGCTTGACATTTGAAATGTACAATGACAGTTAAATATTGGCAGGGGGATGGAAACCAGTGGAATGAGATACACATATTATTCCTTCTCTATGCTTCCTGGGTAGGAGTGGTAAGGAAAAAGACCAGTTTGCTCAGCCACATTGTCTTCTTGGATTTAAGTGAAGTGTTTTTCAGTCTCCCCAGTTAACACTAGGTGGCAGTGGGTTAAAGAGAACTGCTTAACCAGAGGTTCTAGAAGGACCTGAGTCTCCAGATCTCCAATCATTGCTACAATTCATTGTTAAATGCTTACCAGTCTAGATTGAGATATTCAAAGAGAAACAAGCTATAATCAACCCAAGTGATAATATATATGTTTCTTACAATATTGAATTTACCTAATGTGAAGCTTAGGGAGCTGCCTGACTGATGACAATCTGCCTGTGAATGTGCTTGGGGAAGAGTGGTGAGCAGATCACCCAGTGTCCACTGTGTTAGGGAGTCTTTCGCTCTTCTCACATCGTGGGGTTCCTCATTTCTTCTCAGAATATTGTCAACTCCACCCAGCCTCTTCCCAGCTGCTGCCTAAGGATTACTCCAGGAAAACTGTCTTAAAGCCCCTGTTTTTATAGCAGCTGTCCCACTTTTGGCAACAATTCAGTTCAACCCAATGTTGATGCCTGAGAGCCCAGTTGAGAGAAAGATGGCAGCTCTCTTATGATTCCATGACCAGAACTGAGCCTTTATTTCCAGATTGCAAGCAAATACACTCTTGCATCGAAGGAAAATTTATAGAAGACACAGAAAAGTCTGTTGTTTTAGGCTAGGCTCCTGGTGTGGCAGGGTAGGTGAGCAGTGCTAGTAATTCCTAGCACTTCATGTCAGGCCTTCAAAAGGCCTTTTCTCCTGTACCTCAAGAAATAATTTCCCAGCAGCCTATGGTGAAGAGAAATACAGTATGTGAAGTAATAAATAGATAACTGGTCTTCAAGTGAATAACTAAAAATGAGATTCTAATAGAGAGCTTTATCTCATGCTTTTCTTTCCAGTGTTCTCCAACACATGGGAAGAATGCTTTCTCTTGGCCTTAACTATAAATGCATCTTATTAAGGAAACTTGATAAGGCTAAACTAGGGATGTGCTAAAGCTACAGAAAAATAAAGATTACTTGAAGGCCTGTAGTCTTTCTCCTGAGACCTAAACGGGGGCACAGCAGAAAGGTTTGGCAAGTGGTCTGTCAGTCTTGTAGAATTTTCCTTCAGCTTGATGATCTGTTAATTTCCAGAATATGGCAGTCCTTGGGGGAGCCCACTATCCATGTATCTCCCACTAGTTACTTCTGAGCCTCATTTTCCTGATCTCCAAAACAGGGATAATACCACCCACTGCATCGGTTTGGTGACAGAAAATGCTGGCCCAGGCAGCAAGCACTTAGCATCGTTTACAGGAAGATAAGCTTGCTTTGTGATGCTCGGCACCGCTTTGCTCGGCACTGTCCTTCACCTCCCAGTGCTTGCGTTCCATATCCTGAGATCAGGTCTGACAATTGGACAGAGCAGAATGCAATTGTCATCAGTTTTTTCTAGCACACATGTGTCTGAAAGATTGTTCCCAGGTTTCCTGAGTTCTGTGGACTTCCTCATTTGGCTCTCCCTGGGTTAAAACTTCAGAATATCATCAACTTCCACACTGCTGGGAGAGCTGTGTGCTCCCCTAGGAATGACATTAGGCTCCACGGGACATTCATTAGTTGGGGTTACGAAAGGACCACAGGCCACTGGAATGGTAATTTCCTACATGGGACCCCAGTGACCCAGAGTGAGCTAGCTCAGCTGGTGTGAGCATGTGGCTAATGAGGGAAGGGTCACGGTTTCACTCCTATGAGGGCCAATTAGTGTCACGTGGAAAAGCATGCTCCTCGAGCATCAGGCAGCAGCCTTAAGTGTGTGGCACTGGTCACCAAGATGGCTCAATATGGCCATCATCACTGTCGGAAACAGAACCCAAAACATGCATCTTTCTTATTATTACATAACCCATTGTTTCCAAAACTTGTCATTTGCAGGGCACCTTCACGATTTTTGCTTTATCCTAAGCACGCCACTGCATTTTTACTTATTCGGTATTTTTCTATAGATTGACTCATTTTTTAGTTTACACTTAAAAGGAAGCTGTGCATTACTACCATTAAAGGGAAATAAGGAAATTTGCCCTAAATTTAAAGTACATATTAAAATAAATGCACAACTGAAATGAAATGTCTTCATACCATCTGCAAACACCCGAGCCACAGGTGATCAATGCACTACGTATTAATTAATGTTGAATGTACATAAGCTGCATGTGTTATATAACACACACACTGCTCTGTCATAAAATGGTCACATCAGCAAACACAGTGTTATGAAGCAATTGCTTCAGTGGGAAGAGTTGGGATCAATCACTGGTGGGAGTTTCACACTTGAAGCAACGAAATTATTCTTGCAGAAATTCCAACACCAAAGGTCTTCCTAATAGGCATTAATGTGTAGCTATAAAACCTAAACTGAACAAATCCAGGGTTTAATTTACATCCAGCTTTTGCTCAAAAGTCATGGCTTTTGTTCGCAATCTCCACTGCACTATCATTAACACTGTGTTGCTTACACATCTTTATAATTATCGCCCATTTTATGATAAACAAAGCACAGACATGCCAGGCAGATGTGTTGACTCCATGTCTTTATTCCCCTCCAGTCATGAGCCAGTTCATGCTAATATCCCTCATTGGCCAGTTCCTTATGGAGATCAAGTTATAACCAATAGTGGTGCTGGTAATAAAAATGTATTCTTTATGAACTGAGCATGTTACATCCAATCCAGTTATGAAAATGCACTGGAGGACAGATACATAAAAAGACAAACACGAACACAAACACACACTTGGGCCTCTTCAGGGTTGAGAGAATACCTGGCCAATTTCATTATTTGACGTTCCCAATACATAAAAAAAATGAAGAAATGTCAAATCAGAGTTGTAAATGTTGTGGTATATTTTAAAAGTTCAAGTCAAATGATGAACAGCTTTCAGGCCTCTCTGTGAGTGGGTATGTAGCCTTACTTGAAGGTAAAGCCACAGTCTGTATGTGAGATCTATGCATGTGATGTCCAAAGGGCCTCCCTCCCCACCTCCAGGTCCAGAGATGGGTTCTGCCAGGAAAATCAACTTACACAGGGATTTGGATTCAATATACCATAAGGCAGAGAGTAACATTCTACCAGTGTGGAAACACAAAGTCATCCCAGCTATAGATAGGCCAGAAATGAATAGCTTTCATGTTCCTTCTCATGTCCCCCTTACCTTGTGGATTCCTGCTGCAACCACTTATTTCAGTGCTGCTTGGGTTACCCAGCTTTGATAGTTTTCTCATCATCTTGGAAAGCCATTAATTGGTAGCAAGAGAGCCAGAACCATTTTATAAGTGCCAGAAGACTTACTTAAATCAGAAAATCAAAATATTCAGCGGGAATGCAGTTACAGCCTTCTTCCATTGCATGTGGACTTGATGACTACTTTAACTACAAGAACTACTTTGAATGACTGCACACACACACACACACAAACACAAACACACACACACGCAGGGAAGGGACTCCATGCTATTAACATCTACAAAGTTCTTGTTAATGATTCTTGCTGGAGCAGTAAGATTGTAGTTGGGGAAGTTGTGTGTGTGTTCACGTAAAACAATATAAAATAGTACTTATGTAAAAATAATCTGTTAGGATTCTGTTTGTATGGCCTTGTTCAAAGACCAGTACAAATCTGTGATCTTCACCTCTGAGGGCAGAAAACAATTTGTTCATTTGGTATTCTGTGTGAGAAATCTAAGGCCTCTTCCTTACCCTTGCCAGGTCCAGTTATGCCTCAGCAAGTCCTTGCCCCCTTCTCCCCTGTACCCAGACCAGAGTTCATCTGAGCATGTCTGTTGCTCCATGAAAAGATTTTGGCAGAAACTGCCCTTCTCTGAGCTAGACTCATCTGTCCTGACTGGTTTAGAACTGTTCTTACTTACTTTAGTTAATATATACGTATGTATATGTGTGTATACATATGTATATATACACATACATGAATATCTTCACATTTACATACCCTTATATACTAATATATGTGTGTCATTTTAATAGAGGGACCAACATTATGACATCAAACCAAGAGTTAAATGGAGATTCCAACTCCAAAACGGTGGGAAAAACCCCATATGCCAGGGGAGGAGCCCAGAAAGATTCTGAATGTTTCCTTCTAGCTCCACATTCCAGTTCAGCCCTCCTGGGATATAACCCTCAGTGATCATAGCTCACATCTAGGCTCTCTAACACCAAATGGGTATTCAAAATTTAATACTAACAGTTCATATTGAAAAATATTAGCAAGGACCTAGTAGACCCATTTCAGATCACAGAGATCTTACCAGAAAGCCACTTACCTGGGGACACATCCTTCACAGGACTGCTCAGGTGATAAGCCATGGCATCTTGAGTTGCGTCATTGATGCCTCAGTTCTTGGAGAAGCTGGAAACTCTGGGCATCACCTTCAGCCACAAGCATCAACAGCTTCATCAGGGCCCCTTGAGGGTAGCTGAATGGAGCAAGGTACAAAGGCATGGCTCATCACATAAGCATCGAGCCTGACAAGCCTGGTAACATCCAGGTTGTCATGCTCCATGATGAGGAGCTGAGAGCAGCAGCTAAGAAGTTGCCTTCACATCTGAAAGGCAGTGGTGGCATATGCTACTGCTCATCAAGGGCAAAGGCACAGGGGAGCTGTTGAAGGAGTCCACATTCCAGGTGGCCCAGATGCCATCATCAGAATTTGCAGGGTCCAATGGAAAAAGAAAATACAGAGCCACTTGTTGAAAACCTATTTCAAGATGGCAACAGCAGAGCATTAATCCATGCATGGAGTCCATCTGTGTGTGGGACCCTGTTCAGCTTCACAAACCACATCCCCATGAAGCTGGCCCTGCGGGAAGTGGAGCCAGTTCAACAGGACTAAGGAAAGGGTCGGGTGTGTCTTGGCAGGCATGGCACTAAATCTGTCCTCACACATACTGGGTTCTTTCCCCATGACTGACATGCCCTTTCGGTGGTGTCCAAGTCGGCTGTGCTAAGTAACTATTTTAACTACACATGAGTGGTCTACAAATGTTACTTTGAAATACTTTGAGAAAGTTCCCAGAGATCTGAGGTCCATTGACACAATCTCAAGGAATTTCAACAGTGCAATTGTCAGTGAAAGAAAAGGAAGGACTGTTAAGAGTCTTTTAAAATGACTCAAATGTAAAATTTGGAATGCTTTCAAAACACTTTTAAAAAAAATATCACTTGTGTGAACAAAGTTTATGGTTAGTAATGCTCATCAAGTTTTTGAAGAGACCATGATTTTAAAAGTCTTGATTATATTTAAAAAGTCTTCATTAGCAATTGCTATTTTGAGCATAAAATCTGATATTAAAAAGCTATATTCATAAAAAGCAAATGCAAATTTCTCATTAAAAATTAAAGAAATTGCTCAAGATGGCGGCATGAGTAGGGCGGCAGAAATCCCCCCAAATCATATATATTTTTGAAAATACAACTATTCCTAAAAGAGAGACCAGAAGATACAGAACAACAGCCAGGCTACATCTCCGTCTGTGAGAACTCAGCATCTCATGAAAAGGGTAAGATACAAAGCTGTGACCCGGTGGGACCCGAGCACTCCCCCCACCCCAACTCACCAGCGGGAGGAAAAGAGTCACAGTGGGGTGAGAGTGGAAGCGCAGGACTGCTAAATAACCAGTCCTAGTAATCTGCACCGGGAGCACAGACACACATTGCATGGTGTACTGGATAGTAGAGAAACAGAAAAGTAAAATCCGAGACGGAGACTGTGAACAGGTCCCCATAGCCGGCTCCCCTGGGACAAAAGAAAAGCGGGTGCTTTTTAAAAGTCTTAAAGGGGCAGGGCTCAACAGCTGGACAAAATCGTCCCAGCACACTCAGCTCAGCAGGCTGGGAATCTTGAGGAACTTCAGGCTCCCTAACCCCCTGGGGTGGGTAACGCAGCCCTGAAGCCCCTCATGGCAATAAGCAGCCTGCCATTCATTGCCCCCAGCCGGGGCTGCAAGCAAACCTGCTGACCCGCTGACCCGCCACAGCTGCGTAGCAGCCGGAGAACAGCCCCACCCACAGCAACCACACAGAGTCTCCTCCCAGCGTGCAGCTAACCAGGATAGACAGAGGAAGCCAAAGCAAGGGCTGGAAGGGATGAAGGGGTGCCGTACTCACAGGAGAACACACCTGGTGCATCTGTCACCCCCCGCAGTATGCTAGGCTATCTCAAGGGCCGCCCCAACCCATGGCAGCTCAGGAGATTATCCCAGAGACTGCTCCTGGTGTGTGGGTAACTGGCACAGGCAGCGGAAGCCAGATCTAGGTCCGGAAGGCAGGAAAGGGCGCCGTTCTCGCAGGAGAACACACATGATGCGGCTGCGACCCCCCACACCCCCGCAGTGCTCTAGGCTAACCCAAGGGCCGCACTGCCCACGGCAGCTCAGGATATTATCCCAGAGACTGCTCTTGGTGTGCGGGTAGATGACACAGGCAGCAGAGAAGGGCAAGGTGACCAACAAGCAGGAAGGGACTTTGTTCTCCCAGCTGACACACGCACCATCTGCCTGTGACCACTTCTATGAAAAGGCAGAAGAATCTCGAGCAGTCAAAAATCACTCAGACAACTCCAGAGAGAGGGCCTGGTGAGATAGATATAACCAATCTTCCTGAAAAATAATTCAAAATAAAAGTCATAATCATGCTGATGGACCTGCAGAGAAATATGCAAGAGCTAAGGGATGAAGTCTGGAGGGAGATTACAGAAATGAAAGAGTCGATAGACAGGCTTAAGATCAGACTGGATGAAGTACAAGAGACTGTTAATGGAATAGAAATCAGAGAACAGGAGTACAGAGAAGCTGAGGCCGAGCGAGATAAAAGGATCTCTAGGAATGAAAGAATATTAAGACAACTGTGTGACCAATCCAAAAGGAACAATATTCGCATTATAGGGGTACCAAAAGAAGAAGATAGAGAAAAAGGGATAGAAAGTGTCTTTGAAGAAATAATTGCTGAAAACTTCCCCATGCTGGGGAAGGAAATAGTCTCTCAGACCATGGAAGCTCACAGATCTCCCAACACAAGGGACCCAAGGAGGACAACACCAAGACATAATAATTAAAATGGCAAAGATCAAAGACAAGGACAGAGTATTAAATGCAGCCAGAGAGAGAAAAAAGATCACCTACAAAGGAAAACCCATGAGGCTATCATCAGACTTCTCAACAGAAACCTTACAGGCCAGAAGAGAATGGCATGATATATTTAATGCAATGAAACAGAAGGGGCTTGAACCAAGAATGCTGTATCCAGCACGATTATCATTTAAATTTGAAGGAGGGATTAAACAATTTCTGGACAAGCAAAAGTTGAGGGAATTTGCCTACCACAAACTACCTCTATGGGATATTTTAAAGGGACTGCCCCAGATGGAAGCACTCCTAAGGCTAAATAGATGTAACCAGAGAAAATAAATTCACAGCAAAGAAAACAGACCAACCAAATACTAACTAAAGGCTAAAAATAAAATCAACTATCCACAAAAGCAGTCAAAGGAAACACAAAAGAGTGCAGAATAAAACACCTAACATATAAAGAATGGAGGAGGAAGAATAAGAAAGGAGAGAAATAAAGAATCATCAGACTGTGTTTATAATAGCATAATAAGAGAAATAAGTTAGACTGTTAGATAGTAAAGAAGCTACCCTTGAACCTTTGGTAACCATGAATCCAAAGCCTGCAATGGCAATAAGTATATATCTATTGATAATCACCCTAAATGTAAGTGGACTGAATGAACCAATCAAAAGAGACACAGTAGTAGAATGGATAAAAAAGCAAGACCCATCTATGTGCTGCTTACAAGAGACCTCAAACCCAAAGATACACACAGACCAAAAGTGAAGGGATGGAAAAAGATATTTCATACAAACAATAGGGAGAAAAAAGTAGGTGTTGCAGTATTGTATCAGAAAAAAATAGACTTCAAAACAAAGAAAGTAACAAGAGATAAAGAAAGATATTACATAATGATAAAGGGGGCAGTCCAACAAGAGGATATAACCATTTTAAATAATATATGCACCCAACACAGGAGCACCGACATATGTGAAACAAATACAGAATTAAGGGAGGAAATAGAATGTAATGCATTCATTTTAGGAGACTGCAACACACCATGCACTCCAAAGGACAGATCAACCAGACAGAAAATAAGTAAGGACACAGAGGAACTGAACAAACACTAGAACAGATGGACCTAACAGACATCTACAGAACTCTACACTCAAAAGCAGCAGGATACACATTCTTCTCAAGTGCCCATTGAAAATTTTCCAGAATAGACCACATACTAGGACACAAAAAGAGCCTCAGTAAATTCCAAAACATTGAAATTCTACCAACCAACTTCTCAGATCACAAAGGTATAAAACTAGAAATAAATTATACAAGGAAAACAAAAAGCCTCACAAACACATGGAGACTTAACAACATTCTCCTAAATAATCAATAGATCAATGACCAAATTAAAACAGAGATCAAGCAATATATGGAGACAAATGAAAACAATAGCAAAAAGCCCCAACTTCTGGGGGACACAGCAAAGGCAGTTCTAAGAGGAAAGTATATAGCAATCCAGGCCTATTTAAAGAAGGAAGAGCAATCCCAAGTGAATAGTCTAAAGTCACAATTATTGAAACTCGAAAAAGAAGAACAAATGAGGCCCAAAGTCAGCAGAAGGAGGGACATAATAAAGATCAGAGAAGAAATAAATAAAATTGAAAAGAATAAAACAATAGAAAATATCAATGAAACCAAGAGCTGGTTCTTTGACAAAATAAACAAAATAGATAAACTCCTAGCCAGACTTATTAAGAGAAACAGAGAATCTACACACATAAACAGAATCAGAAATGAGAAAGGAAAAATCACGATGGGCCCCACAGAAATACAAAGAATTATTAGAGAATACTTGAAAATCTATATGCTAATAATCTGAGTAACCTAGAAGAAATGGACAACTTCCTAGAAAAATACAACCTTCCAAGACTGACCAAGGAAGAAACAGAAAATCTAAACAGAACAATTACCACGAATGAAATTGAATTGGTAATCAAAACACTACCCAAGAACAAAAGATGACATGATATTGTACATAAAAAAAACCTAAAGAATCCACTCCAAAACTACTAGAACTAATATCTGAAGTCAGCAAAGTTGCAAGATACAAAATTAATACACAGAAATCTGTTGCTTTCCTATACACTAACGATGAACTAGCAGAAAGAGTAATCAGAAAAACAATTTCATTCACAACTGCATCAAAATGAATAAAATACGTAGGAATAAATCTAACCAAGGAAGTGGAAGACCTATACCCTGAAAACTACAAGACACTCTTAAGAGAAATTAAAGAGGACACTAACAAATGGACACTCATCCCATGCTCTTGGCTAGGAAGAATTAATATTGTCAAAATGGCCATCCTACCTAAAGCAATCTACAGATTCAATGCAATGCCTATCAAAATACCAACAGCATTCTTCAATGACCTGGAACAAATAGTTCTAAAATTCATAAGGAACCACAAAAGACCCCGAATAACCAAAGCAATCCTGAGAAGGAAGAATAAAGCAGGGGGGACCTGACTTCCCAACTTCAGGTTCTACTACAAAGGCACAGTAATCAAGACAATTTGGTACTGGCACAAGAACAGACCCACAGACCAGTGGAATAGAATAGAGCCCAGATATTAACCCAAACATATATGGTCAATTAATATATGATAAAGGAGCCATGCCTATACAATGGGGAAATGACAGCCTCTTCAACAGCTGGTGTTGGCAAAATTGGACAGCTACATGTAAGAGAATGAAACTGGATCATTGTCGAACACTATACACAAAAGTAAATTCAAAATGGATCAAAGACCTGAATGTAAAGCATGAAACCATAAAACTCTTAGAAAAAAACATATGCAAAAATCTCTTGGACATAAACATGAGCAACTTCTTCACTAACATATCTCCGCAGGCAAGGGAAAAGAAGCAAAAATGAACAAGTGGGACTATATCAAGCTGAAATCTTCTGTACAGCAAAGGACACCATCAATACAACAAAAAGACATCCTACAGTATGGGAGAATATATTCATAAATGACATATCTGGTAAAGGGTTGACATCCAAAATATATAAAGAGCTCACACACCTCAACAAACAGAAAGCAAATAATCCAATTAAAAAATGGGCAGAGGATCTCAACAGACACTTCCCTAAAGAAGAAATTCCGATGGCCAACAAGCACATGAAAAGATGCTCCACATCGCTAATCATCAGAGAAATGCAAATTAAACCATAATGAGATATCACCTCACACCAGTTAGGATGGCCACCATCCAAAATACAAACAACAACAAATGTTGGCAAGGATGTGGAGAAAGGGGAACCCTCCTACACTGCTGGTGGGAATGTAAATTAGTTCAACCATTGTGGAAAGCAGTATAGAGGTTCTTCAAAAAACTAAAAATAGAAATACCATTTGACCCAGGAATTCCACTCCTAGGAATTTACCCTAACAATGCAGCAGCCAACTTTGAAAAGACATATGCACCCCTATGTTTATCACAGCACTATTTACAATAGCCAAGAAGCAACCTAAGTGTCCATCAGTAGTTGAATGGATAAAGAAGAGGTGGTACATATACACAATGGAATATTATTCAGCCATAGAAGAAAACAAATCCTACCATTTGCAACAACACGGATGGAACTAGAGGGTATTATGCTCAGTGAAATAAGCCAGGAGGAGAAAGACAAGTATCAGATGATTTCACTCATCTGTGGAGTATAAGAACAAAGAAAAAACTGAAGGAACAAAACAGCAGCAGACTCACAGAACCCAAGAATGGACTAACAGTTACCAAAGGGAAAGGGGGAAAGGAACTGTGGAAGATGGGTGGGAAGGGAGGGATAAGGGGGTAATAGGGTTTTATGATTAGCACACATAATGTAGCAGTGGGGGGGGGGCATACGTGGAGGGCAGTATAACACAGAGAAGACAAATAGTGATCTATAGCATCTTACTGCGCTGATGGACAGTGACTGTAATGGAGTATGTGGTGGGGACTTGATAATAGGGGGAGTCTAGTAACCATAAATATTGCTCGTGTAATTGTAGATTAGTGATACCAAAATTAAAATAAAAAAATTAAGGAAATTATTTTTTGGAAATTTTATGCAAGTTTTATACTTAATATCTCCCCTAAATTTTGAATTTTGCTTCTTTATAATTATATAACATAAGGAAAGAGTAATAAAAGAGTTTTGCCACATCCCATATAGATGCCTCAAATCCCCTCTAGTTTACCCAGAGTATACCTTAAATTTTTATCATTTTCTATGTATGCTATGAAGTGAAAAATGTTAGAAGCAGCCATCTAGCCAGCAGCTCTCTCAAGAAGTCTGAAGCAACCCATCTGCTTTCATCCAGTGGTTGTGGTGAGGCTATTAGTATTTGACTTGAGAAATCAAGGCATGAATGAAACAGAGTTCAAACATGGTGACAACTAATAGTATTTCATAGGTCTTTTGAAATGCTTACATGAGATGCTGTATGTAAAGTGCTCAGAACAATGCCTGGAACATAGAAAATACTCAATGAGTGGTAGTCACTATTGTCTGGCACCTTGGATAATGAATAAGTTGACAGATTCTGTTGATACTCTGTCCGCAATGCCTCGGTTCTGTTCTTGACCATATTTCCTCCTATTCTACCCCACCATAATTTAGCATTTTATCACTGGTCATCTGGACAATTATATTAGTCTCTTAATTTATTAGGAAAGTCTTTGATTTTCCAGTGTCTTCATTTTTGACCCATCTGGTTTGATTAAGATGCTTTAAGCTGCAAGTAACAGAATATCCAACTAAAACTTACTTTTTCATATATTAAAACATCCAAAGTTTCTAGAGTTGGTTCATCAACTCAACAAGATCAAGGCTCTCAGGTTTAGGAAGTGTGTGTGGTGGTGTGTTTTTTTGCTTTGCCATCCCCCTCATGGTCTCAATATGGCTGCTATAGCTCCTAGTATCATGTCCACTAATGATGACATAAAAATGCATGGAGGAAAGGAGTGTTCTCTTTGTGTGTTTCTTTTTATCAGAGAGGAAAATTCCTCTAGAAAGTTTCTTAGAGTTCCTCAGAACAAATCCATCATAAACCAATCACAGGCTAGGGGCAATGGGATTATGATAATTGGTTTAGTAAACAGTTTAATCATCTGTCCCTGGGCCTGGGCCTACACTCCCTAAGCATAGTACTAGTACTATACCAAGCAGAACTGGGATTCTGATAGCCAGGAAAAAGCAAGGGCTATTGGGTAGACAACCAATACTTTCAGCCAGTCCTTACACATCATTGGCAGATTCATCAAGCATTTTCTGCTTGAACTAGTGACCACAGCGTGCTGCATAAAGCCCCAATCCCTTTACCCGAAAGTGGGTGTTTAGTCCCTAATACAGCAGAGGTGGTCAGATTTCACTGCAAAATCCTCTTGGAGAATAGTTTGTTTTTCCTTTATAACTTGTTATCTCCTTTTGTAATTACAAATGAATTTTGGTACTTGCATGACTAGTATCTCTGTCTAGCTAACTCCAGAAGTATAAACTCCATCAGGACCATGTCTGTTCTGCTCCCCATTACACTCAACACCCAACACAGTTATTGGACAACAGTTATTGGAAACAGTAGGTTTTAATAAATATCTGTTGAGTGAATGAATGTCTATACCTGTCAAAAGTAGCAAACTGCAGTTTCAACAGTTAGATATTTAATCTGGCAAAAGCAGATTTCTATGTAACTATCAAAAGAGCTTGAAAGAATTTGGTACCTCAACATCACCAACATTTTGTTAAAGAACTAATTGCCAAGCCCCGTGTGCATGTGGGACCATTAGTAATTCTGCAGCTATGCAAATTAAAACAGTGATGTATGATTTATAGCTTTAATAACATTCTGAAGGCTCTTAAATTTTAATCACTTGCAACATCCTTTTTAATATTCAATTACTTTATTAACTAATTAGGTCACTTGCTGAAGAAGCACATAAGGCTGGCGCTATTTTAATATCAGCTGAGCCACACAAAATACCTTTGAAATGGTGCAAATGGTTTATTTATTTTAACCAGATCATTAAGATGCTATAATTAATAAACCAATTATGAAAAAAGGCCCAATAGTGATAGATGCACAAGTACAACAGCAGTGTCCAATGGATTAGTCATTTTTATACACATACATTAAGGAGCAAAACTTAAATGAAAACCCACCGTAAAAAGTGTTTTCCTAAATAATTAATTTGTGCAACGACTGATAACCCTATCACAGCAAACCTAACTTGAGGCTTGTTCATTACACAAACCTGTAATGTGTACTTTCCCTCCGTCTAATGACACTCAGGATGGAAAATCCACAGTGTGCTAAACTTGGTGGTCCTTGATTACTTACAAAGGCCTTAATTTGAAGACTGAGCTGGGCACTTCATGGCTTATCAGTGCATTGGAGTAGCTGATCTTCCCAAAGGAGAATCAGAAGGAGACACATACAGCATCTGCAACATCCCTGCATATTGATTTCTCAATACCATGTTAAGGCCTTCAAAGCAAACAATGTGAACAAAGAAAGCTGAAGCTGGACCTGTGGGGATTGTTCACCCAATATTCTCAAAGGAGACTGTGGATTGTAGCACCAAGCATGCACTGCTAATACACAGAGATGGGATTGTGGCTGAGGGTTGGTAGGGGGCAGCTCTCAGGCTTAGAGTAGAATTTTATTTCTGGAATGAGGGTGAGGCAAGAGGAACCAAATCAGGGCTGGGGAAGAACATTGTCAAATTCTAGAGGCCAGGTCATTTTTCTGGCTACCAACCACATAATAATAAAAGCATAATAACCACTCTTTATTGAGCTTACTATCTACTTACTAGACCCTGTGATGATAGCTTGTATCATCTTCTTGGATGTTTTAGGGTATTTGTTTAGTCAACATTTATTTTCTAAGCCCTTTCTGGGACCAGGCACTGTTCTAGGCACTGGAGATACTGGGATGAATGGGACAGACAAATTCCCTGTTCTTGTGGTGTTTACATTTTACTGGGGAAGAGAGACAAGAATCATACAACCCAGGGAAGCAAAATATAAACAACTTTAGACAATGCAGAGTTCCATGAAAAAAATCCAACAGAGGAATGGCAGAGTGATGGAGAGTGCCGGGCAGCTCCTTGCAACTGAGTCATCAGGAAAGGCCACTCAGAGGAAAGTAACATGTGCAATTGGACAGGAGGGTCTTGAACAACTTGACTTTGTTCTTTTTCCTGTGTCACCAGCTGTTTTCTGCTTTGTGTTCCTTTCAAGTCAGTGGAGGTGACCCGTGAAGGCAACTGGGGAGAGAGACAAGGAGGTGGGGCAGAGGTGAGAGTGGCAGGTACCAGAGAGACTGCAGGAAACTGGAAGATAGCATTACTGTGTTGCCATCATTATCATTACCATCATTTGGCGAGTGCGGGCACTCTTTTGCAATCAGACGTTAATGTGAACTTGTGTGCGTTTTGTTGTTAGCATGCGTGTTAGGGGATATTGACTAGGGAGGTGAAGAACTGCACAGAGCTGTTTCTCATCCCTTACTTCTTCCTGCCACTGTCATGCTCTGCAAGTGGTTACAACTATGTTTTATGTACTTCCAATCTGTTTTAGCACCTTCATGATGTGTTGATGGAATTTTAAAATATTCATAAATTTCCACGTTGTCCCACAGATGCTGAGTTCTTTGGGAAGAGCAAACCAGTCCAAACAATAAATCTGATGTTGTTGTTGCTCAAACATGTGGGAAAAATATTCTGCCTGGGTCCCTAAGGGAAAAAACATCAGAAAGGGCCCCCCAACGCGCTGTCAGTTGTGACCTCCACGGCATTCCAGCAAAGTGTGCCCCTCCCCGGGCTGCTTATCTGGTAGCCACTGAGGCTTCTTTTTACACCCATGGAGACCAATATATACCCAGCTTCCAGCATGAGCTGAATTTTCTGTAAGACGTGTGTTAAGAGCATTCTTCATTCCTTTCAAATGGGACCAAAAAAAGGTGAACTACAAGCAGATCCCTACATTAATAAAGAACCACTTAGATGGATGAAGTCCCATCAGAATCATGGATAGGTCTTCCCTTTTTCACCAGCCCAAATGGATCCTAATAATGAACATACTAGTGATATTCCAATATTAAGGAAGAGTTGTGAGTTTTGCAAATGAACTTGAACAAGAAAAAGCTAGTACTGTGCCTTTTTCATATCCTTGAAGACTAGAAGACCTTTTCAAAGTCTTCACAAAAATCTTTCTCTAACCACCACATGGTTCAAAATAAACTATTCTTACTCAGTTTTTGTTCCCTTTAATCACTAGCATTCTAACAGCATTATAAGCTGTGAATTGTCATTGCAAATGTCTATTTTTACCATATTGAGTATTAAATAAATCTTTTCTTAAAAAATGAATTACTACAAACCATTTTTATAGAACAATTATAAAGGAGTTATAAATGAATACTAAGAAAATTTGGGAACACAGTCCATCTGTGACAGGGGTCTTTCCTTTCTAAATTTGGAACTGGAGGTGAATGTTTTGAGATCTCTAAGGGACTGTGAAAAACAGCCTATGATCCTTCGCATGTGAGGGTGACCTCAAGTTTGGCTTTGCAAGATCTTCTGCCCTCCGTCTGGGATAGAGGGGGTGAGTGAGAGCAAGCGCCCCTGAGGAGGCAATGCGTCGTCCTGAGCCCGAGCAGCTCCTTTCTCACCGTGTACGGACCGAACCTTTTGGATCGGGCAGCCTAACATCCTTTCCATAAAATGGGGTTTAATGCCCCACCCCCAAATGTATCTAATTATAAAATAGCTATCTGTTTCACTGTCAGTCTGTACAATAGTCACTAGTAAATTTTATTTTTCTTTATTTTAGATAAAATAAGCACAAATATGTATTCCATCCTGTCACACTGTGGTGGATCCTCGGGTGTCCTCCCAGGCCTGTGGGAACCTACCTTTGCAGAGCACTGCTCTGGACAACTGAGCAACCGGAGGTGAACCTGGTTTCTTGTAGAGACATGCCCCATGTTGGTAGGGAACAGGTTCACTGCAAGGAGCACCTTAAGAGCATTTTGGGCATTTCTTGTGTAAAAGTTTGGATGGAAAAAATGCCTTAAACCAAACATTCTTTGGCATTCTCTGGAGCTTCTCCTGGGATCATTGGTCAAAGCTTTCAAATGCTGTGCAGTCATTTCAGAAGCCAGTGTTTCCCCCGGTTCTGCCCTTCTCATATTATCATCACGTTTTTTGCCTTGTCAGAGTACCATGGTATTGTGATTTAAGAAATATTATCCTTTAAGTTTTCTCATTTTCACTTAGATTAATATATTCAAAAAGAGCCTTTGTATCACTACCATAAGTGGAATGCCAACCCTACTTGCTGTAAATAGAAAGAAATTTTAAAATTAAGTAATTATTAAATTTAAAAAAAATGCAATGTCACCTCATACCTGTTAGAATGGCTGTCATCAAAAAGACGAAAGATAAATGTTGATGAAGATGTGGAGAAAAGAGAACTCTGTGCACTGTTGATAGGAACATAAATTGGTACAGCCACTGTGGAAAACAGTCTGGAGGTTTCTCAAAAAATTAAAAATAGAACTACCATGTGATCCAGGCATCCCACAGTATACATCTGAAGGAAATGAAAAGAAGATATTGAAGAGATGTTTTCGTTCCCATGTTCACTGCAGCATTGTTCACAATAGCCGAGGTACAGAAACCACTTGAGTGTCCATCAGTGGGTGAATGGATGGATAGAGAAGATGTGGGATATATACATATACGTAGGAATATTAGTCAGCCATGAGAAAGAAGGAAATCCTGCCATTTACAACAGTATGGATGGATCTTAACAGCATTATGCCAAGTGAAATAAGCCAGCTGCAGAAGAACAAATACTTCATGGTGTCACTTTCATGTGGAATCTAACAAGAGAAGCCAGACTCTTACACAGAGTAGAAAAGTGGTTGCTAGGGGCAGGTGGTAGGGGAAATAGGGAGAGGTGGTAAAAGAGTACAGACTCTCAGCTGTAAAATGAATAAGGTTCTGAGGATCTAATGTATAACAAGGTGTCTATAGTTAGTTACACTGGATTGGATAATTGAAAGTTGCTGCGAGGGTAGAACTTAAATGGACTCACAAAGAAAAAGAAGATTTGAATATGTGAGGTGATGGATGTGTTTTTGCATTAGATGAGAGAATCCTTTCACAATGTGTATGTATATCAAGTCACTGCAATGTACACTTTAAATATCTTACAATTGCATTTGTCAATTACCCCTCAATAAAGCTGGGGTGGGCGGGGGAAGCCTTTAAAAATGTCCCCTCAAGATTTGACATATCAATTGTAATTTCCTGATTTTAATGTTCGTACTGTGGTTATGTGGAAGAATGCTCTTTTAAAAAAGAAAATTCAGAGGTGATGAGGCATCATGTTGGTAATTTACTCTAAAATGGCAAATAAATATCTTTTTTTTTACTGATAAAAAAAACGTCCCTAAAGGTATGTTTTCAGTAAAAAAAAAAAATGTCCCCTCCAAAGTTTTTCTGTGTGCTACCAAAAATCACCAAGCTAAGCCACACAAGCAAAAAAACTCAAAGCACCACTCACCGGGAAATCTGCCTTAGGCTACTTCAATCTTCCTTGAGTCTATCCTCAGCCCGTCGTATGTCTCCTTGTCCATGCGGAGTCTGGCTGTGCAGTTCTCAGGGCACAGGGCCGGCCTCGGTCCGTCACTGACGGATGGCGCCGCGCGGAGCCGGGCCGCAGCTCTGTCCGGATCTGAACCACTGAGAAGTCGCTGTTGTTCTCAGCTCCGTCAAATGCTGATGGTTCTCTTGCCACATCATAGGCTTCTTTTTTGTGTTAAGAAAAATGATCTTATTTGGTGTTAGTGGTGCCAACTATTTGAGAATATAGTTTAATATTCTCTGGAAATATTTAGTCCCGGTGTTTCTTCCAGATCTATCAAGTGATAGGACCTCAGTTTCTTCTTTTGGAAAAGAAAGCTAACACACCGTTTCGTCTATGTAGTAACTGAATCACGGTGGGCGGAAGAGGGTCTTTTTTTGAGATGAAAAATGTATGCTGCGTAATGAAAGAAAAACCAATCTGGGTAACACCTGGACAGGTGTGAACATTCTGGCTGCCCAGACATCACATTCCCTCTGCGCTCCACAAGCCTACAGTCGTGGAGGAGTGACCAGTGGGTCAGCCACAGCTGAAGGCAGCATGTGGTGAGCGCCCACGGGGAGCAGCTGGAAGGGGCCGCGGCCCGCGCCCTCGGCAGGTCGGCTAACCCTGTGGGCTCTGGAGTTAGCTGCAGGGGCTGCCAGCACCGGGACCCATTTTCTCCAACTCCGCTGGGCCCAGTTTGCTCTTCATCTGTAAAATGGGGCCGGCGCTGCAGACCAGCACAGCGTTCAGGGGCCGTGGGAACAGTGCAGGCTCTTCTGCGGCCCCTTCTTCTCTTTGCACGCTTGGCCCCAGGGCAGATGATGGGAAACTGAGCCTGCTCTTTCCTTGAGTGGGTTCAGTTTCCACCGGCCTCTCCTACTGTGAACTTCGAGTGTTTCCTGGTGTTCAAAGACTCAGGGCCATACAATTATACTCCACTTAGATATATTTTATTATATGTTGTACATAACTTTAGACATATATATTGTTGTCTAGGTTTATATACACAAAACCAAGTGCCAGTTAAGGGATTTTCAAGGGCAATTCTGACCCTACCCAACATCTGCCCATATTCCAGTTTCTACACTCAAACCCTCACAGAAGCTGTAACTTTACTCTCATACCAGCTCACAGGTCATCGCGAGACTTCAATGGAAGAACGTATGTAAACTTCTCAGCATCTGCCTGGCACAGCACTGATAATAAAGGTTAATGTGACCATTTTATTGTTATTGTTTTCTGTCTAGAGAGGAAACTGTCATCCACAAGTGCCTACTCTGTGGTTATTACTAATATACTTATTCAAGGAAAGAGCAGAGAGAAAGATCACTGCCCCAGACGTTATCCAGTCTTCAAAAGGAATGAGTATTTCAACTGACAGACCCTGAGTCCCCGTGAAGGCCTCCAGGGTGCTGGTGCCAGGATGGCTCTGGAACGGTGTTAGGGAGGAGAAAGCAGCACCGAGAGTCCAGGCCTGGGAAGCAGTTTCCTTTGGTTGGCGCATGTGAGAGGAGCCGGGGGTAACACCCTGAAAAGGTGGCCCATGGTGAGGTGCCCTTGAATGCTTGGGCTTGGTTCCACTGGGGTGGGGAGCCACTGATAGTTTATGAGCCGAGGAGAGATGGACAAGACACTTGACACAAAGGAGAGGCTAGAAACAGAACCAGTTGGGAGGCTGTTACATTTGTGAGAAGTCATTTGGAGTTAAATGTTAAATTTTGTTATTTTACCACATATATACACATAAATTTACATATATACATATAATAAACATATATCTTTTACCACACTTTTATTAAAAAGATAAGCCAAATGAGATAGAAAAGGTAGTTGCATTTATAAGTACTGTATTTCCAGTCTTCCTCCTTGCCCTTAATATTCCTTTAAACATAACTGAGCACTTTGCTGAGAAGGGAGTGGTGGGTGCACATTTGGTTGTGAAACTGGGAGCTCTTTTAGATCTAATCTCCCCTCACCCAGGATGTGATCTCAAACAAGGCTTCAGTGACTATTTCCCTCAAGAAATCTCAACGAATGAACTGGGGAAGTGTGGCGCTCATCATACGACTCTGAGGTGAGTGTACCACTGACATCAACACCTTCACTGCTGCCTGCACGGGGAGTCGGGGTCCAGTAGGTCCCAAGTGACTTACAGAAACACAGATTTCATTCTAAAGATATTCCAATTCACTGGAAGTACATCTTGCACCAATTTGATCCTGATATAATCTGACTTTCCTGTCTAAAGATAACTCCTTTATCTTAAAGAGACTTGGGGAGCATGTGGTTTAATAGCACAAAATAGAAGACATTTTCAAACACAGACATTATAAGCCTCAAAGCTGGCCATCAGGAGAAAGGGCTGTACATCAGAAACATGACCACCAGTTTGACAAGGGTGTTAGCATGAGTGTAGAGCTACAAAGACACAAGGAGCTAACAGTTGATGGTTAACCTCCCAAACTCAATTCAATGTGACAGTGACACTTCACAGCACATTGCACCCAATCTCATTTGAAACTGACAAAGATTGTTTCTGCTTTATATCTATTGGTTTATTAATGGTCTACAGCCTCTTAAGCAGATGCATATTCATTAGGTAGCCAGCTGTTAAGAGGTTCCCAGATGTCGAATGTAACTCTGTCTTGGAACATATTTTTTTTTCTTATCATGAAACAAAGTAATTGAGGCCTTATTAAAGAACCAGTTAATTACTTAAGTGGTACCTTATGGCCCCCTTTTTATCATTCAACTCTGAGAACTCTTGGGACATTTAAAATTTTGGTGAAGAGACAGTAGTTAGAAGCCAAATTTTATATATATTTAGAAACAGATACTGTATGTGTGGAGACTTACACACACTTGCACGTTGGAGGAATTAAAAATGTGCGAAGAGTTCATAACAACTGAAAATTTTTCAGCTAAAATATCCTTTCCTTGGCTCATTATAGGAATTAGGTCAAAAGGACACTGATAAACCTAGTAAATTAATTAAAATTAAAGGTACTTTAATATTTCCTTTATGTAGTATTATCACCTCCTGTAAAAGATGACTTGAAAAATGGTTTTTCAATCATTCAGCCATTTCAGGTTTGGATAACTTATACCTGAAACTTACTTTTATATTTTCCACTAAAGTTAATGTTTTTTCTCTATCAAAAATAAATCGTTCAATTACTTCTAAAAATAATTCAGGCAGGTATTTCTATAAATGCCCTTTTGAAACCCTATTCCAAAGAGGTCAATTCAAATATTCTTTAAAAACACCTTAATTCTAGAAACTCCATTTTATTTTGTGGCTGAGCATCTCAATTCTGTTTCTCAAATGCAAGAATTACAGGAGGAAATAAAAAATTGCCCAGAGCACACTATCTTTAGAAAACATTGCAATTCACTTTTTGAAATGGATTCCTTAAAGAAGCAGTCCAAGGCCGCCCGCCCACCTTCGCCGCAGCTCCTGACGCATCTCCCAGTCCCTTGAGGCTCCTCTGTATTAAACTACTCCAGACCTGCCAGAAATTTCTGCTTTCAAATTTTGGCTAATGTCTTATGCTAAGATATCACTATTTCTTCAAAACAAACAAAAGGTTTACTCTTCAGAAGAGACCAGATTTTTTTTGCTCTGTGGTTCATCTCCTGCTGTTGACCTTTAGAAAATGCAAATACATTTTGTAAATGTTCAGTGCTTATTTAAAAAACAGATTATTTAACAACCATTTACTAGCTGTCTAGTAGGTGGGAAACGTTACATGGCATTTGGGACAATGTGGCCAGCGATCAGGGATATGCAAGAAAAAGCTGACAATTTATCTGAACAGATGTATAATCTTTAAAATATTGGAGGAGTAATGAGGAATAGTGGAATGAAACCAGAGTTGGGTACCAAAGCCCTGTCTGAGGAGACCTCACTTCACTAATGATTTTGCTCTCTAGGAGCCCGTTTCCTCATCTATAAAAGGGGATAATGATTGTCTCCCCTTCTTAGCTTAAGGTTATTGCGAAGATCAGGGAGGAAATGAGTGTGAATCCAATCTGTAAACTATAATATGCAAATACACGTTATACTGTTTAAAATACCCAATTTGTATTTATAAATGGCATGTTAGATATAAGGAATCATGTTTCACACAAAAAGGAGCTAATTAATTTCAAGTTTGACAGTAAATCTCAAACTACTGCCATACACTTTTCCACTCATGTTTTTAAATTTTCAAGTCAAGTTTTTCGAAGTGAGCTCTGACAGCCATGGCAGCCCAAACAAATGGGGCCTTCAAAATATACCATCTTTTGGGGAACTTCTGGGGTGCATGAAGCAATTACTTATTTCAGCGCGCTAAACACCACTTATTACCGAGTCCTTGCCTACCTCCCCAATTCCACCTTTTACACGGAGCTCCAGACACACCCACTAACTTCTGATGGCTTTTTTCCACGTGGAGTCTTCACATGTGCGGTTCACATGGCTAGGTCCTTCTCATCCTTATGCAGATCTCAGCATAAAAGCTCCCTTCCCAGAGAAGCCTTCTTAGCGCCCCTCTCTGTTAGGCCTCTCCTGTTCGGTACAACAGCAACCCGATACCTCCTTGGGAGCGATTAATGCCCACGTGACCATGTGGCGATGTAATGGGTAAGTTTCTACTGCATTTACATTTTCCCCACACACCACCCCTCCAGGATTCCCATCTCACAATCTACATGCCCTCAATCTTCCACGATGGTCCCTGCGTGGGAAAGGTGGAGCATTGTATTCAGAGTCCACAACAGCAACAGATACTAAAACAACACACAAATAACAACAAAAATTATACAGATAACAACAGAAATTATGATAATCCTCAAGACTGAGGAGATTGATTGCCACCAAGTGACCATTCCAGCTGTATTCAAACCGGTTCTACTCAGATGAGTTCATGACTTGCACTTTCCATGCTCATCCAGCAAGCAGCAGTTTTTGCTAAGGTGTGTGCCCAATTCACTCAGGCATTAGAGGAGATTAACCTTAAGGGTGATAACACACAGGTTTTAGTGACACCAACATAGGCAAATTTTGTCCATCAGGTAGGATGCATGCAAGAGAGTGGTCCTGTGATAGGACTGTGGGAGGAAGGGGGTCCTGTCTGGGTCTAGTATACCAGACCTTTACCCCTCTCCCTGTGGGGGTTATTGAGGGGTCTAAGTATTGAGCTACAGGAGGCATATGTACTGGCCATAAAGATAAAACAAAACTCCCCAGTAGGATGCTCTACCATGATCTTTGGGGGCCACTCTGTCATTACTCCAGAAATACACACAGGCCAGCCTCCAGGCCTTGCCCCCAAGGTGCCAGGAGGGCCAGCCATCACTGGTCCATGTGTTGAAACGTCCAAGGCCATGTCCTGAATGGAGTCTCCAGGTTGCTGTGGAACTCAGTCACACAATGCACTCCTGCTGGGCTCTTCTGACTTCTTCAGAGGTCAAAGTCAGGCCCCACCAATGGGCTACAGCCCACATTGTCTTCTGCCCCACCTGCAACAAATGTTGATTGTAACCATTGGACCTTATCAGAGACACCTGGGCCAATGTGTCTGCTGCATCATTTCCTTTGTTGGGGTTGTTCTGGTGATGGGCTCTGTAGCCAGTAAGGCATGGCACATGGCAGCCAACTGCTTCCCTGTTAAGGTGTACCAGACTTCTGCTTCTTTTCAGAGTTGCGACCAGAATCCAATAGGTTGGTGAGCTTGTTCAAGCCGCTGCCAGAGACCCCAGCCATAACTATCTTCAGTTGCATGTACATCCAGCTCACAGGGCCTTGATGGGTCTATCACACTCAAGGCCTGCATAGCCTTGACTGCCTGTTTTGCAACAACAAAGGCAATTGCACCTGTTCCATCCCAACCCCACCTGACACCCTTTCATACCAGATGGTATAAGGCCTCAAAATTTGTGCCAAGTGCAGGACAAACACTTTCCAATAGCCTAAAAGACCCAACACTTCTTGCAGTAATGCCATATGTGTCTGTAAGAGAATCAGAAGTAAGCCTAGCATCATACACAGTATTAGATGCTCTGTTCCCAACAGGATTTGGGCTTGTTTCACTCTGATAGCCTTACCCTGGTATCCATCTATAACAGCAGGGGTCCTGGAAACCATTCAGAGTTGCCATAAATCATTGAGCATTCAGCTCTTGTGTGTTCCAGAGCCAGGACATGTACATTCACTGGGGACCAATGAATTGACATTTCAACATGTGGCCTCTGGTCCTCATGCAGTCCCCCAAGGCAGGTGTCTTGACTCTCCCCTCAGTCAAACCATATCACCTGATGACGGACCAGGTGGGGTCAGCTTACTCTCCAGCAGGAAGTCCTGCAGACACATGGCCCAGACTTGTGGCTTTGTCTCCAGCTTCCACTTCTTGGGCCTTGCTTTAGCCGACAGCCAAAACAAGCTCCAATGAGATTTTATTTGACTTGCCAATTTCTTGCTGTCTGCTCCTGCCTTTGTCAAACAACCCACACCTGGGTCCTTGTGACCTTCACGGGGCCCTTTAAACTTCTTCTGAGTAGCAGATTGTATTTCCTTCCATGCTCGCATTGCATCAGCCTCGCCCAAGTGGTAACCTCATTTACGGGCTGCCCTAAGTGAGGGGCAAGAATGGCCACCAGGGGCCCAAAGAGGACAGGGGGGCTGTTTGAAGCACCACATTCCTCATCCCCACAGTAAATGGCTTCTCATCTAGTCACAATTCATTGGACTATAAATGGCATTTTCCATGCCTAACTCCCACAACACCTGTTGGAGCTCAGCATACATCTTCCAGCAAGTGGACGAGGATGGTAAATCACCCTGATTGGGCCATACAGAGCAAAGTGTGGCCAGTCAAGGAGGGTGTGATTTTTTGGGGTCTGATGTGCATTTTTCAGTTGCTACTGTAAGGCAGGATGAACAGTTGGGGAAGCCAGCTTTACCATCTCTGATCCAGACAGAACGATCCTATCTACCCCTACATCCCCAAGATGCAGGAGCCAAGCTGATGTGGGGGCTTCTGCTGAAACCAGGAGCCCAAATCCACCAGCTCAACCTGTGTGTAGGGGTGGAGCATAGAATGCTCCAAGACCTGGGGAGGGATGCACCTCTCCGGGAGGACCCTGCAGTTGCTGCATCTTTTCTTGACTACAAACAGGTGGGCTTTCAATAGAGGAAGGGTTGGTGCCTCTGGCACCATTTCTTCTCTGATGTATCCTCTATTGCCTCTGAGGAGCTGATGGCTGCTTCCTCACCACTCCCCTGGGCACCTCTTCTGCTACATCCTTTATCCTTTCTACAGTGCCTTGCAGCAATGCTATTTCAGTCTTCAACAATTCTCTTACCTTCTCTTTAATACCTCACAGCTGGTGTTCTTGTGATGTTGCTTCTCATGCTTCTTGCAGGAGTTCATCCTTCTCATCCATGGCCTTTTTTAATACTGTGAGGAATAGCCAACCCACGGTTCCCACCACCTCGTGGGCACTGTTTCTCCAAGGATCTTCCAATCTCGTGGAGTGCCTCTATCACTGCCACAGGTGTCACCTCCACCTCCCTGAAGTCCTGGGGAGGGGCCCACTCCTTTAGGAAGAAAGCCACCTCAGTCCACATGCCCACTGGACACTGGAACTTCTCCTTTAGCATAAGGGATTCCTGTAGTATTTCCCCAGCCATAAGGGCAGTCTGCTGAAGCACTGCTTCCATGAGGGCAGCTTGTGCTGTTTTGGTCCATAGCAAATCCTGCTGACTATACCAAATGTTTCACCTGAGGGTTTCAGCCCTGGTCAAGTTTACTCTGGATTCAGTGAGACTGAAAATGACAATGGAACCAAGGGGTAAAGGATTTTATACCAAGATTTATTCTCATGGTGGCAGGTCAAATGCTAGAATTCCATCTGCCTCTGAGGCAGTCTGCATACTACAAGGCAGTAACTGCCTCCAGGCCTCTCTGCCACCTCACGGCCCTTGCCTCTGCTCCAGGCTCTGCCTTTGACTCCAGCCTCTGCTCTGCCCCAAGCACTGAGTGGAACTCTTTACATAGCAACACAGAGGCAATATTGGCTTATTATTAACGGGTGTTTAAGCATTAGTCTAACAGTAGGCCCATTACATCATCAAGTAGTTCATGGTCAGGTGAGGATCCTGGCCATAGGTACTTTCATTTTCCCTACAGATATAAAGGGAGTCCTGAGACCAGATTGCTCCATATACCATCTCTAAGCATTATCTCATTACAAAATGGAAAAGAGTGTGCCTGGAGCATGTAAAGAACCCAGCTGCAAAATGTATAGTTAAGAAAAATCAAATGGAAAAGAAATGTAGTTTCATAGTGCAGGACTCAGTTATTTAATTATTTAAAGAGTAACAAGTGAAACCCATGTTTGTCCATCAGAACTTTCAGATGCCTCAAAAATCCCTGAGAAGCTAAGCATCTGAATTGGCTGCATGCTGATTCCCCACCCACTGGGGTAAGCAAGTGCAGTGTAGAGGTGCCAGGAGCTACTTATGCCTGTGAGGAACAACGCATTAACAAGGGTGCCATTAATAAAGAAGGGAGACACACAAGAATTGAGGTCATTATGAGTTAAAAGAAACAAAAAAATCCCCTTTCATGGGTATTTTTTTTTCTTTTTTAGTCTGTACCTGATTGCTTATCTGGGTATTAGTAGAATGGTAAGATCTAAGTCAACGAAACTGCAAGAAGTCAATAGAATAATTGAGATCTCTGTTTCTCAAAGCTGGGAACATTCTAATGAGGGTTATCTTTGTGTGGCAAATCCCATACCCAAGAGCTTGCTCTCAGAGTTCCCTCCCTCACATCTGCACTAATGTGGTAAGCAGCGAGCCAATACATTCACAAAACAGCTCATTTACAATTTCCTTGTCTGTTATAGAAAGCAAGCAGAATACTCAATTAGAAATCAACTTAGAACAGTCCCCCAGGCTTTCTTAACTACCCACTGCTTCTAGGAATGAAACAGGAAATACCAACTTTTGGGTGTGCTGTGTAGACTGAAAGACATGCCTGTGAAGTATTTGGCACAAGGACTGGCACACAGAGTCTTGTTATGTAAGCACCTTCACATAAATACAAAAATGGAAGGCAGAGAAATTTACAGCCACACCTGTGAGTGTTGGTGGATCTTACTCATCATTATTTAATTAACCAAAACTTCCAGATTTTAAGTTTCATTTTAGAAAAAAATGTATTAGAGCCCAGAGAAGTCAGGTAAATTGAAGAAGTGGCACAGACAAGTGGTTGAAATGGGATTAGATTCATGTGCTTCCAATCCAGGCTCTTTCCACAGTGCAGTGCTGCCTCCCAGGAGAGCTGAAACACCATTTATTTCAGAAACCTATTTACCATAAGGTGTGCTCTGTGCTTAGGACAGTTAGCTCTACTTTACTAATGTGCTTCGTACTATTTGAGAAGAAAAAAAGTATTAACCCTTCCCTCCAAATATAAGTAACTATAGGCCTCAACTTATTAGTACCCCAAACCAATAGCATTATGGGTTATTGAGGATATTTAAACAAAAAAGGAAACATCCAAAACATTGTACGAGAACATTGTATACTTACGGTTACTGAGGGTCCTACCAGACAGTAAAAAATTATTTCATGTAAAATAGTGAATCTAGAGCGGCAGTGGAGTCTCATTCACCATATGCAAATTGCTAGGAAGTGATTCCTCACTCCCAAATATTAGAATAAAAAATAGATACAACAGATAAACTACTGAAAAAGTTAAGGATGGGCAGAAGGTTGCCTGTATTAAAGAGTATTTTCTTGCAACTCCAAATGATATGGGGTATTTGGACCTTTCTTTGAAGTATCACTTAAACCCTTTCAGAGACAATTCATTATATTTTATGGACTCCCAGTAAGGCAAGTCTTATGTTTTCCTCCTCCATGGGCTCTGAAACAAAATATAGTGGTAAGACAGCCAACAGTATGATGAGGTGCAGTGACTGAAATAAGGGTTCCCCCCTCTGTCCTCACAGACACAACACAGGAAGAAGGTAGTGCAGAAGTGCTTGAGATAAATCTTCATTTTATTAGAAAATTTTAAACACTTAAGTTTAGAAACAAAATATTTCCTCTAAGAACCATATATATTTGAAAAGGTGATGCTATATGTCTCAATTTAAAGAAATACACTTAAGATTATGAGTTTTAAACATCAGTGAAGACATTCACCAGGCTGTCACCAGAGCCCGGCCTGATTGCTTAGAAGTAACGACACTTGAAAGCTCCTGTTCTTTGCAACTAATTTAAACACATTGAATTGTTGAAAGATTAAAAACCGCAGTCAGCTAATTACACTCTCTCATCTCTTATTCAGCAAATGAATCACTTTTCATTACCACTTAGCTGAAGTACATGAATTTCTGCCTAATTAGAAATGTTGTAGATGGAACATTAGCAAGAACAGAGCTGGTCAGGATATCTTTGCTACTTCATTTTTAATTCCTAACAGTAGAGTCTGATAGGAAAGAATAGAGAAGTCATTAAATATTTTTAAATTATTTATAAAAATTGCTTTGCCCAAATTATAATTATTTTTTCCCCCAAACAGTCTCAAATGTCTAACAGAAAGAAAAAGCAGTTCAACATTGATTTTAATGAACATTTTAATGTTATGTATAACAGAACATTATGAATACAATGGAAACAAGGTTTTATCAGTTTAATAAAAAAAAAGCAACACAAAGTGGGAAAGTAATAATTTGGTACCTATATTATTTATTTTAAAAAATACTCCCAGCTTGACGGTGAAACAATTTTGCATTCCAAACTCTAAAATCATGATTTTCATTGTGATCTTAATGCAGAATTACAGCAGGAAAACCAAAACATCTTAATTAATTTCCTTTATTTGCCATTAAATCAATATAGTATTTGACTGCTACAGGTCTCCTTTAATAATATATATTTAACTCTATTGGAACCATATTGCTAATGCCATATTATGTACACTCAAAACCAAAACCAAACAAATACTGTATAAAATCTAAAAGCCAACATTGTGGAGTTCTAACATTTATATTTAACTTAAGGTTTTAATGGTCTTTTTACCTTTTCAATTTTTTGAAAAGACACCAAAAAAAATAAATAAATATTTTTCTCTTTTGACTGTTCCTGTTAAATGGTGGCTACAGGGATAAACACAGAAGGAAGCCTTGCCAAGTTAATCACTGCAAATTGTAAATAAAAGACTGCTAAAAACAAAAATACTGGAGGCTTTTTTTTTTTCTTTTAAAGGAAACCAAAGAGCAGTCCTGAAAAAAGTATTTTGCCAGGTTTGCACAGGATCATTATAGCAGAAGATATGGGGAAAGTCCCATAGCTGTCACCAATTGTTTAAAGAGGTTTTGTTACAATAAAAAGTTGGACAGTTTAATAGCAGTGCTGCTGGAACATTAGCAAAAGTATATACATTCCAGTTACCTTTGATTTAGCCATAATCACATATGTATGCCTTTTTTGGACAAAAATATATATTTTTATAAAAAACTGATCATCCAACTTTAATGATTTCATATATGGACTCAAGAGTGGTAGGTAGTAAAAGGAACAGACCCAATTATGACAAAGCGATTCAGGGACAGAAAAATCAAGTTCCTCAGGAAAAGAAAGTATAAAATTAGAGATTCAAATACATTTATTCAGCCCTATTTTCCAGTCTCCCCACAAATCATGATGTTAAAATGGGTTCAATTTACAAAGGTTTCTTCTGATGGTCTCACCACCCCATTTGTGGTCTATCCTCACTGGGAAAAATGATTGACCACTTCATCTGAAGAGCCCTTGCCCAGCCATCTGAGATCCTAGATATTTCACTTTTATAAAACAGCCGTTTGTTCTTTATATAGGTTTATTTTAATTAATTGATCAAAGAAAGGGGAGTTGATTAGCATTTTCCATCCCAACATCACCTATTTGCACCACTAAAAATCCTTCATTCAGTCTGCTCCTTTACCATCTCTTATTTGCTAAAGTTGGCAAAATTTGCAAAGGCATCTTGCTTAGGCTGCACAGTTCCAGAAGTCATGGCTAAGTTGGGCAGGCCCATTCCCACTGGGCCTGGCAGGCCCATCCCAGAAGCTGACATCCCTATGTTCATGCTCATGCCCATCATGCTCTGGTTCATCACTGGAGTACTTCCAAGAGGGGCCATTCCCATGGCACCAGTCATTACACTGGGCATGCTCATAGGCATGGGTCCTCCCATCAAAGGGTTAGTTTGGGGTCGGACAGGAATCATGTTCGATGGCGAACTGAGGTTCACGGCTCCAAAACTTTGGGTCATCACATTCAAAGGCTGTTGCATATCTATCAGAAGAAAAGAGAAGAACTTTGCAAACTAAATTCTTAATTCATAGAGAAGAATAACACAATCTCCCTGAATATTAATACTTAAAAGCCTAAATAAAATTCCTTTATAGTGATTTTACAAGATAAGCAAATTAATGTGCATTGTTTACTCGAGAAATATGCAGTGGCTGTTAGCTCTGGTTCCCCAAAGATGCAGACATAATTAAGAGTGGATTGGCGGAAAACATGAGGCACTTGAAAATCATTTCTACAAAATGTATCATTCAGTCCTGACCTAACAAATTTTCAAGAACACTGTGTATCAAAAGTCCTGAGTTTATATCCCTTGAGCAACTCTATTTTTAGAACATCGTATTAAGGAAAAAAACTCTCAAGTATTAAGATTTATACAAAATCATGTAGTTATTTATAATAGCAAAAGGCTGGAAACAATTGAAATAACCAATCAAAGAGGAACTGTACACTGACATGATGGATAAAGATCTAAAAATCATTATTTTCTTAAGAATATTCACACAAGAAAAATGATAATGAATGAGAACTCCAAGAAACAAAGCAATATGAACAGAGTGATTTCAAGTATTAAAAATATGGCTGGAAAGTATGGCAACAAATATGAATTATTGGTGATTATCCCTCGACTCTGGAGTTCAGATGATTTTTTTCTCTGCCATTTTTGCCTATTTTAAAACATTTTCTACAATAAATATTTTTATTTTAGTGATCAGAGCCCCAAAACTCAGCACAATACAATTAATGTTACATGCCAAGAACAGAATACAAAGCAATTCAATGTGCCAGAAGTATATCAAGTACTATATGAAAAATATCTAAACTGAACACACAGTTGCCTTCAGAACACTTTGTGTTATGTATTTTTATTTCATGGCTTGAAGTAGTCCTGGCACCAGGGCAAAAGACTACAAGTACACAAAGAAGGTGGATGTCTTGAGATTACTTACTCTGTTGTTGAATCATTGTATTGAGCGATGGCTGCTGGGGTTTGGAAGGCTGCATACCAGGTAGTAAGTTGTCTAGGCTGATGTTTACACTGGGGTCAGACCAAGTTGAGGGCAGGGTTTTGCCAACTGACTTCTGGACCATATCTGTATTCTGATTATAGAGAGGATTAGGCTTCTGCAGCACTGTGCTAATATTTTGCAAAGGCTGGAAAATAGAAAAATGCTCTAAAAATTAAGCACCTGCTCTACACAGATTATCAGATGGCAAGTAATCACAATAACTCTATGCACAGACTCTGTAATAAACTCATGAAACCAAAAAGAATCACAAATGTTCTAGGCTAAGATCTTCAAAATCCTGAGTTATTAACATCCCCAAAATGTTCCTCTGAAGTCCAAAACATGTCTGGGGGTAGAAGAAAACAACATATTTCCTAACAATTATCATCCTGTCACCCAAAGTCTAGAAGCCACTGTCCCAGGGCAACTACCAGCTTCAGGTTAGTTCAGTTTTAAGGAAATATACAAGAAGAAATTTTCTTACAAAATAGATTTCAGAGTAGGATTTCTCATGTTATAAAAAGCAAATTATATTACACTGACTGACATTTTTGGGCCATGTACACTTCTACTGCCTTAAAGTGAACACGTCTAGTGAAACTTGATATTTTGTGGACCAACTCAGGAGAAAGGAGAAAGCAGCAGAGGTGCCTGGTAGTTCTTAAGGATAACTTTGAAAAGGACAGAAAAAAGGGAAAGGAATAGGAAGAATTAAAAACACACCAATGCAAAGAATCACAATAGCTGCAGTTAGGATGGCAAATGAGGAGACTGGCTTTATGCTTAGATCATACGAAAGAAACTCAGAGAATAAACTGGCTTGGGCTTGTTCAGTGGTACATGATACACAGTTTAACTTAATGGGATTGGTGTGGCTTTCATATCCTTTCTTAATGTTATGTCTAATTGCTGTTATACAAAGCAGTCACCTTTCTGCTTCTTTCTTCTCTTCCTTCATTCTAACATCCAAAAGAGGAGAATCTACACATTAAAATGAGTAGTTAGCATCATAAACAAATATTCTGAATAGCTTGAATAAAAAATAGCAAGTTCCTCGTGCAACTCACACAAGACACTATGTCTAATTCTGCACTTGTATGAATTATAAGCTAGTATTAGGTAATTTAGATTTAACTATAAGAAGTGAATTAAAAAGCTCCCATTTAGTTGTTTTCCTTTATGAAAATGAGAGTTGAAAGGTGGGACTATTACATAATATAGTGCAGGCCCAGAATAGGAAAGAACATTTATCATTTCAGAGAATGATTTTCTGTATTAGCAATGATGGTTTGCAACCAATCAAGTGAGACTTCTTTAAGGACATGACCAGAGATTTTACTGAGTGAATGCTGGCCATGGGTGAAGCAATTATCTCTGTTCCATCTTAAAAACAAAAATTTTGAACTATTAAGTACCAATTTGTATATTAATTCAGTAAATTTTCAGCAAGTGACTCCACTGTGCAAGTCACCAAGCTTGGCTCCGCAAGACTACAAGATAGATGAGAAGGCCTAGCCCTGTAGAATCCAAATGACTACACCAGGGGAAGGAGTGTAAGGTAAATGCAATGTGCAAAAGCAATCTATGTATTGTTTCTTATTTTTCTGTTTTATACTAAGTTATCATGAGATTAGTTACAGCAGCTCAAAAATGATAAATCACAATTTCCAAGGGAGGCAGAAAACTTACCTGTGATCTAGACATGGGCAAACCCAGCCCTACAGTATTAGTGCTCATCATAGAGAAATTCATACTCTGGGAAGACGTCATGGTTGCCTGGGATGAGCCCATAAGATCAAACAGGTCTGAAGAATTTGAGGCAGCTGGAGGTGGGCCTAAAGTTGGTTGTGAGCCGCTGACAAGTTCTACAGCTGGCTGCGAGGCACTGCTGAAGAGCTCCCCACTGGAAGCGACAGGGCCTGATGGGGCTTGGTTGAAGGCACTCCAGTCACCAAAGTCTCCATTCCCACTTGTTGCTGCTACTGAGAAAAAAATGATAAATGTTAAGAAACTTTCCGAAATGAACAGAACAAATATAATAATCTAAGACTTCGAAACAAATCAGAGCTGATCTCTGTCCATCCAGATTAACATCTGCAGGTACCATCTCCATCTGGACATTATTCTTTCTCATGAATATTCCATGAGTGTTAGCAAGGAAAGGAAGAAAAAATAAAACTCGCACATAATAAAGTAAAATCCACCTCTTGGCAGGTCTGAGGTGACACACAGAAATTACAACAAATATTCCCTGTTAACCTAAGTCTGCATATCAAATATGCTTCCAGCTAAACAAATATGAACTAGCCCAAAACCCCCGAAAAGCAAGAAGAAACTCTAAACTGGCTAAACTTTTCGCTGGGAGATCTAGAATCCTTATGTGGCGAGATACTCAGTAAAATTAGAGAATTCAACTCATTTTTTTTCAAACACTATTTGGAAAGATTCAAAGATAATGAAACTACAATTTATACCACCTCATGTACATAAAACCCAAATTCATGAGGTTAAAGTTGGTATAGTCTTAAGAGGGGAGCTCATGCTAATATTAAACTCACTCCCCAAACCTTTATCAATATACTTCAAAGTATAATTCTAACAAGTTTAAGATTTAATGCATTCCATGATATAAAAATTGGTAATAGGTTATTAGAACTTAAACAGTGTAGTATAACTTACATTAGCTTTTGTAACTTACCAGCTGTGAGGGTTAAGCTACTTAACTCTCTCAGTGCCTCACTTTTAAAAAAAATCTAAGGTGTGAAGATTAAATAATTTAATATATATTAAGTGCCCTTTAAGGTTTGCTATTCCTACTCTGGATCATTGTGAAGAGACAGCGGAGGGCCAAGATACTGCACTCTCCTTTAAGTGTGCCATATAAAAGTGTCAATCAAGCTTCTATAAATTCTGCATACATAATATTAACTTTGGAACACAATAAATGTAAAGGCAAGTGACAAACATTTTTTTAACTAGGCTATATGATTATAAGTGAATAAAGCTTTAAGGAAGGAACAAATAAATGAATATGAATTAATAGAAAAAGCAAAGGTGAAGAAAAAGAATAGTAAACTGTCATCTAAACAGTACGTATTTCCAGGTTAATTAACACCATCTCTTTGTAGTCCATATTCACTTACAACTTGGAAATACATTTTGTGTAGCCTAAAAGGTAACAAATCACTACAATGTTCTGTCTCACTATGCTAAATATCAAAGAGAAAAATACACTGTTTTAAAAATTATACTCTCCTAATACCATATTAAAATACAAGTACCCTCAAAAGAGAAAGTAATTCAAGCAGAAACCCCAAGCTCTACCAATAATTTAGCACAAGAACTGGGCTAATATCTATTGCCCCAGGGTTTTACCAAAACATGTCTTTGATCTTCTTTACGAGAGACTGAATTAAGAATTCTACAATTAGCTCTATATATTAAACAATTTAAACTAATTTAAGGAAGATTACTGGAAAAGGTAAACTTTATGCTGATTTTCTATTTGCTTGATCTATAATGCAATGTAAGAATGGAAACTGGGGCAAAACGTGTTGCCCCACCTGAAAACTTTAAGAGATGATTAATCATGGGAGGAAGATATTTCTAGTGGGGCTTATATTGTTTGGAAATGATTAATCATTGTTGCAACAGTTTCAGCCCCTTGCGTAATGGTGATCAGGTTATATTAATCACATGCATACAGATGAAGAGATGTTAACATATTCAAATTACTTGCATAGCAGGCAACTTTATGTATATAAAAACTTTGAGAATTACACAGGCAGTCTGTAACATTAGGGCAATGTTTACTTTTCACTTTGGTTTGCTTACAGTAAGGTATTAACCCTTAGAAGGCATAACCACACTTCTAAAATGAAAGTTATTACTCTGCAATTCTGGTTTCTGGGAAATACTTGGAATTTAGACAAGCAGATTGTCAAAACAACCCCAAATCACATTAAAAGCTACGGTTCTTTCTTCCTAAATCCTCATAAACCTAAGTCAGTTGTTACTAAAAATAAATTTTAATGCAATTAATATAACAGCAGTAGATAAACGCTTGAAATGAATAATCCAGTTAAATTATATCTTTCCTTTCTGCTTCACCTGTTTAGGATTCTTATAGCTAAATTTTTTATATTATCTCTCAAACTTCAGACTGACCAGATATTAAGGAAAAAAACACTACAACCAACTCCTTTACAACCTTTAAAGAAGACACTTAATAACCAACTTAGTCCCTATTCTATAAGCTTCTATATATATTACTTAGAACCATCACAAGCAGCATTATTCCCAATTTTAGAAAGTTGGAGGCTGAGAGGCTTTCCCTAAGTTAAACAGCTACCAGAGCACGTGGCAGAGGTAGTTAAGATAAATAATAATAAAAAGGGCAAAAAAGACCTTCACCTCAATCCTTGATGTGTAAATCTATATTTTGCTTGGATGTTGACTTAAAAAAAAATGAAGCATAATTGACATATATTTTATTAGTTCCAGGTGTACCATGTAATGATTCCACATTAATATATATTGTGAAATCATCATCACAATAAGTTTAGGGTATTGTTAAAATTTCTAACTACATTGGAGTGAGGAAGGTCTGCCTGAATTGTTCAACTGCTATTTAAGGATATGTCAAAATGAAGTTCAGTTAATTTTCACAGACAAGCTCTTCAGATAGCTAAATTACAATAAATGAATTTTAGTAAGATAGTCTGCCCAATCCCAATGTCCCTGGAATTTCATTCATGAAAACCAATTAAGGTAAACGGTAATAATCTTGCTGCTAAAAATGTGATTATGTATACTTATTGACCCCTCCCCACAAAAAGAAAAGCTGAAGAGTCACTGAAGACTAAAGGGCGGTTTTACATATGTGTGCCAATCGTGTGGCACATTTAAGACACTGGCTGAATGAAATACCTTTATGAATGAATATTCTTTAGGAATTAGGAATTATAAATACTTGAAGGAGAAAAATGCCAAAAAACAGCTGGGGAGGGAGTTGTTTTGTTTCGATAACCCTTTCCCCGCCTCTAGACTTCTGGCCAATCCAATCGCATCATACCTGGGGAAGGGAAGTTGCCTGATGATGCAGCAGCTGAGCCAAAGTCAGCGAATCCTCCAAATAAATCAGCTGATCCTCCTAGAAATTAAGTATGAGGAATAAGTTTAACTGGTAAGAACAATTGATAGCAATTGCAGGAAGCCATTTTAATTGGCACAACACTTACAAAATCCTCAATATTAGAGGCCCCAGACCCATCATAAAAGCTAATTTGTTGATCTAGGTCTTCCTGTCACCATGTTCCCTTTTAGCTACCAGACTCTCCCTCACTTGCACTGCACAAACAAAAGGTAAGCATGTAGTTTACTCTGCCCGTTACACTCTAAGGATCTTCACTGGATGCTGAAACCTGGATAAAGTGTTGTTAGGAAATAAGATATTCACATAATCTCAGCTACAAAGGGTTGAAATTACTTTTACAGTGGAGAAATTGGATGAATGACCCCCTTAAACAAGTGATCAAACTTAATGCCACAAATAATGAGACAAGACAGTGTTCACGGGCCTTCGAGTGTAAGGGACTGAAAAGGAGATCAGCGCCCACGCAGAGATTCTTGCCAAAAATGTTCAGCCAGAATCTGATCATGAGCAATGACTCAAGACAAATACAATGTACTAAGGGACAGTCTGCAAAACAACTCTTAAAACTTCAGAAAATGTCAACATTATAAAAGATAAAAAAGGCTGGGAGTGCTCTAGATCAAAGAAGCCTAAAGAAACACAAGTAAATGAAATGCAAGGCTCTTGATTGGACTCTGGATGTTTTAGAAAGTGCAATCTGAAATGACATAATTGAGACACCAAAGAAATCTGAATATGGTCTGTACATTAGAAAATGACACGATTTTAATGTTAAACTTCCCAAGGATGATATTTATATTGTGATTATAAAGGAGAATGCTCTTGTTGTTAAGAGACACATGCTAGAAAATATTTTAGAGGCAAAATTTCATGATGCCTGCAATTGTCTCTTAAATGGTACACAACAAACAAATGGTATATAATCAACAAACAAGAACAACAAAGAACTGGAGAGACAGAGAGAGAGAAAAAACTTGGCAAATTTTCTGTAGGTTTGAAATCTTTAAAAACAAAAAAAGCTGAGGAAAAACTTGGAAGTTGATTTGCATACAAATCAGTTTTAATAGTTATCAGAAAAAATGTAATCATTTTGGCAAGCTTTTTTTTAGTGTTTATTCCATGAACAAGCAAATGGTTGCATTTTTAATAGATGAAAAAGTACCAGCTTTTTGCTACTTTCAGACTGGTATTTTTAAGGGGGCGAGATTGAAACAAGAAGGCTGCAAACCAATCTCTGTGTACACATCACATTGTCATATAAATTTTTATTTGTAAACACTGCATTGGTAAGAATACCTCCTTTTGTCTACAATTTGAATAATAATACTATTTTACATTTTAATAATCCATTTCTTTCCAATTCAGTTATCAATGAACAACAGCCGATGGATCAAAACCATAATGAGTTGTCCTTATTCTGTTTGTCCTTAAAGATCTCACCTCTTAAGAGTCACAACCTTACAAGTTTAGTGCAGCAGTTAAATCATGGTGCTTTTAGTGTTATGTGAACATTATATAGGTTCCATCACAGCTGCTTAGCCTGCAGTGCTTAGAAACTAGCCAGGTGGGACTGGAACATCTGGGCTGCACTCAAACACCACCAGGGACAGCTTCCAACATCTGGTGCCGTTTCGGAATTGTCTTATCACTGCGAGACATTCTGCCCCATCTGCTACACTCAACTGGGTTAATTAAACTAGAACTATCTCCCCTTCATAATAAATGGCCAGCAGTAATAAAAGGAACAAATCAGTTTCTGATACATGTGTACTTGGTATTTCTTCTTAATGCACATTTACTGTAGTCAATTATTAGCAGGCATAACTAATTCCTCATTCCTTTATCTCATTTCATCAGGTGCATATATTCATGTATGTCTCACTCACCACTAACTCCCTCCAAGGCCAAGGTTCTCCACCCCTACCAACACTACAGCTTGAATGTCCACTTCTGTTTATTCCAAAATATGTCACAGTGATTTGTTTTTCTCTTCTTTAAAGGTAAATACATCATGATAAAATGTGACAACAGACACAAAAGATCAATGAGTCGTATTTTCAAACTACATAAACAAGCATGTATATTAATAAGAACTAGAAAGGAAATGTTGCAAACAGTTGCTTTATATTCACAAGTTTGTCTTCATATTAAAAATATTGTGTAATATTGTATAAAAATATTGTATCAAAGTATACTGTTAGGTAACAGAATGATACATAATCATTTACTACAGCATTAAAGAATTTGAAAATTGAGGAATTCCAAGCATGAAAAAACATCAATATGCAATTTAGTTTATTATGCCAAACAAGTTGGGGGTTTTCAAATCTTATCCAGTATAGACTACAAAGAAAGTTCATGTTATGGATAAAATCACTGAATACTGCAGATCACAACTTTAAGCTGGGTATTTTAATTTTCTCATATCTGGAATTTATTACCTCAGATGATTACCTTACTTTGGTTATTCTACTACTCAACCTTCTAATATCTAAACTGAAATTATCCTATATCCATAAATTACCTATAGCAAATATTCTTCCCCACCCATATTTTAGTGAGTTTGATTTCAATATGACTAATTTAGGAACACTGGAAGTAGAGAATGGAAACATGTAAGTATTTTACAAATAGAATACACTTTTCCTTGAGAAGGAGTTCACTTTAATCTTAAGCACCACTGATTATGTTTCTACTTGAGTTTTATACAGTATGATCTTCAACTCTGAAAATTATCTCAAAAATTAAAAACTCTTTATTAAGTTTCTTTCCCCCTCACCTAGGAGGGACTATCCATACCTGTATGCATGACGATAGTCAGATCCAATGCCTTAAATTCAACAGAAATTTTTTATATTTAAGCATTTTCCCAGATAAGTTCCATTTAGGAAATCTGAATAAAAGAGTCTATCAAAAATTGCTGCATGTGGAAGACTACTAAATTTCACAGCAAGAGCTGTCCTTCAAGATGCCCACATGACAGCTGTCACTATAAATGAGCCATTTCCATCTGCCTTTTCAGGGCAGCAAGGAGGTTATTTACAATCACCAGCTGGGAACATGTATTTTCTAAAGCAGTACTGTGAAAACAGGAAAAATACAGCTGAACTAGACAGTGCTTAACGTAAAAATGGAAATTTTCTCCATCAAAGAATTTCATCTAGATCATGAAAAATCTTTGCATGAAGAATTCTAATACATACAAAATTAAATGACAAAATGTGAAAAAATTTGTAAATTTATGATACAGAATCAAAATATACATAAGTTAAAAAAAATAAGGATAAATGCCTCCAATTAAAATGGACAAAGGACATGAAGAGACAAGTTATGACTGGCCTATAAAAACATTTAAAGTATTCCAACTCAGTCATCAAACAAATGCAAAATTGAAATACTATTTTCTACTTACCAAACTGTAAGATTTTGAAAGATGCTATTTCACTACTTTGTAATAGAGAAAAATTTGGAAAGAAAACAAAACAAAACCTAATGTACAAAAATAAGAGACTGATTGACTAAATATAGTATATCCAAACAATGTAAAGATTATAAAGCAAATAAAAAGTCTGTAAAAGAATACCAACTACTATAAAAGGAAATGGTCATGAAATTTTGGGGGAAAAGCAGTTTACAAAAGAAAATCCTTACCTAGAAGCCTGAAAAAGATTTGCCACATAATAAATGCTTACATAAATATACTGACTGAATACAGAAAATGTAAGTGTTCACGAAAATCAGTAATAGTTATTAACCTTATGAATCTATTCATTTATGATGAATCACTTGTTTTTCCACCAGATTTCTAAAATGAGCCTGAATTAGTTTTTAATTAGTGAAAAGAATGTTTTTATAATTAGTGATAAGAGCAAATTTTATTTTTAGTAAACCCAGCTTAACCTAGAGACCACACCCATGGAAATTCTAATATATAAATTGGTGTACTGAAGATGTAACGAGGCGGCTCATATTCATGTAAACACCTTAAACTATAGTGATTACTGGGTTCAAGAGAACAGTTCCAAACATAAACAACAATGAAAATTTTGGATTTGATATACCATAATCTTTTAAAGAATTTTCTAAATATTGTTAAGTCATGTATCTATTTGTACTAATAATGGTGTATTTTCTCTTCAACCTCATTCATTTACTGGAAATAATAATGTTATAATAATTATGTTATCCAGTAAATCTGTGTCATATTACTGCACTGATGGACAGTGACTGAATTGGGGTATGAGGGGGGACTTGATAATATGGGTAAATGTAGTAACCACATTGTTTTTTCATGTGAAACCTTCATAAGAGTGTATATCAATAATACCTTAATAAAAAAATAATTATTATGTTATCTTTCATTTATCTTTTAGAGAGGTGAGATATACTAAAAAATGAAATGGCATGGTTCTTGGCATTCTGTTTCTAGTTGGCTTATTTTCTAAATACTTTATTTTTAACAGTATTTACTTAGAAATGTACTACATATAAAAGCCAGAAACATTTAAGCACAGATTTTAAAAGAGTATCACCACAGTGGGACGTTTATCAAGAGAGTCTCAAGTAAGTCTGATGAATGGGTTTCACATGTGTATTTTAAAATGAGATATGTAGGTATTCTACAATGATTTTACCACATATACTTTTGAAGATGTTAACAAGAAGGATACAACACTGCACTAAAAAGAAAAGAAAGAAAATCTGAGCATTTTCTCAAAGGAGATATTTACTTGGTGAGTGGTACAGATGCCATATCTGCTTAGGTTTACAATTCATGCCCGTATCACTGCATGACAGTACGATTATAAATAAAGGCACATCTGGTAAATGATACCCAAATGGCGTACCAAACAGCACTGCTAGTATGGTGGTAGGTTCTTAGACTTTCTCATGTGTGGGTGGCTAAAGACCAAACATCCAATTTTTTCCCACTGTTGAATTCAATTTAAAATACGTATTACTGACGTATTTAAATCAAGATTCGGGGTAACAAATTTATGTACTGACTGGATGGGGGGAGGGTCCTGCACAAACTGATTAAACATACTATTTCAAATAGAAGATAACTTAAAAATATTTCATTCTGATGTCAACCCATATTCAGTTGTTTTTTAGAGAATATTATGATAAACATTAAGGAAAGAAACCTTCCAGATTTCTTTCAGACCTTGCTTCAATTACTGTATTAACATTAACTGGTACTTTCATTTAATTAGTCAATCTACTGTTTGCACTGGAGAAGAAAAACCACTCAAGGCTTTCTTGCCGGGCAAAGAAAGCATGTTGGTATTTAATAATTCTCTGTGTTCAAAGCAATCTTGCTATCACCTAGAAAAAAGTTACATTCACTCCTCTGACCTTCCTAGTTAATTTTTCTCTGCTCCATTAAAACTTCCCATAGATGCATGAAAGGGGCTTTTAAATATTTCATGCCAGGAAGTCCAAAATAGTTGATATTCTGTGACACTGTATCTGTATTATATGAGTACCTGCTAACTACCCTACCTACCAATTAATATTACAGTTAAAATCTTAAACATACAAAAAGACAACACATAAATCGTTAAACAACTAATGTAGTTGTTTGTAACCTTAGGCATGACAGTTCAACAGAGTTTAAAGAATAATTTGAGAACAGTTATAGTTACAGAAAAAAAGGAACAGGAACTGAACAATCTCAGGACCTACACTGAACCAGATGCCCTATTAAGTTCACTCCCAGTCCAAGAATTTTATGATAGTAGGCAAGGAAAAGGAGAAAAGTAACAGGAGACTTTATATTAATTACACATACTGAACTGTCAATGAAAAGTAATGTCCCTCACACTTCTACTTAAAACACTAACATCAACTTTAAAACAACTCAGTTTGAGGAAATCATTACATACAACTAGGAACAAAAGATTTACTTGGCACGTTACAGTAGGACAATCTTGCTGTCACATTTTAATGTGAAATAATCATCAAACAGGTTGGGAAAAAAGACTGTCTTTATGCAGAAGTTGTATTCTCAAGCTGTTTTGACTTGTAGCACAGGAGTTTATTAGAACTCCAAAGTCATCAAATGCAACCTAAATATCAACTCTCTTGAAAACAAAGGGAATTACTTAAGTAACACCTAGCACATACTGGATATCAAACTGAAGAAATCATTAATCCTATGAGAAAATCTTGGTAAATGGACTATTCTCTTGCTACAAGCCTTCTTAAAATATGTCAGGGAGGTAAGTACACCCTCTCAGAGAATGACCCTTTCCTCCAAAGCACTCTGCATGTCTGTAAGTAGGTAACTAACTGTGACTTTTTGTTTGTAAGGGTTACTTCCTCCAGTTGACCTTCCCATGAGGGAAAGAACTCAGGTTTTACTACGCATTATATCTCAAGTACCTAGACCAGTGTCTGGTTCAACAAATATTTGTTGAATAGATGAATGAAAGGCTTAAATTAACTCTAGAGATGGCTGATGTTGACAGTCAGAATTAAGATTTGGGGAAGGACAATAAAATAGGCAGAGCAGTACATTTTGCTTACTGAGAAAGCAAAGTGCCCCAAATACTCATTGCTGAAGAGATTAAGGAGAGAGATTACTCAATTATTAGTCATACATTTAAACACTCTTCCTTATTTTAGGCAATCAAACAATCTCCCCCACAAATAATGCTCCAGGCTCATCAATTTCACATTAAAAATTAAACCAATAAAAAAACACTTATTTTTATTTCATCTTTTATTTGGCATTTTAAAAAATTCCTCTTGAAACCAAGGTCTCTAAAAATAAAAAAACAATGTGGAAGCTCACCTGTTGATTGGCTGGTGCCATCAAACAGATCAACAAGGTCACCAGACGACTTGCTGCTAGGCACTGAAGTCTGGAAGTACATACACAACTAATAAGCTTAGAAAATAATTTTCTACCATTTTTTCTAAATCTGCTCTATGCATCTCCAACTCCTAACTTAGACACAAACACCTGTACTTATCTCAATATGGGTAGATTTAGCTGAAAAAAGAGAAGTGCCCTTGAACCCTCATGGAGAGAAGGTGTCTTCCAGTGACTCTACTCCCAGCGCTGTAGAAGTCCCTAGCAGCTGCACTGTCGCCTCTCAGCTCTTTCTCACTGCATTTCCTCTGGAAAACACCTTCCGGATCCCACCCAAATCTTAATGCTGTGTATCAGAATCATGTGAGAGGCACTGAAAAATACACAGGGCTCCAGCCCATCACAACATATTGAGTCCTAATTGCCCAGGGTGGGATCTTGGCCTGTACAGTCTTACAAAGGCCCTCGATAATTCCAATGAATATAATAAGGTCTGAGAGCCACTGGAATAGAGGCCGAGATCCTATGTAGCTCTAAAATTCTATGATTCTATGATTACTATTTGTATACCACATAAGAAGGTGTAATTCCATATTGTTTGATATACCTTGACATTTAATGTTTCATATTTAGTTTCCAAACTAAATTGTGGGGTTAGAGTTGTAATATGATTCTTCTCCACAGTCCTAAGCACTCCCATGTGTATGTCCCGTATGTTCAATATGTATATGCTGAATTAGAATAGAATTGGTAGGACATAGGGAAACACAGTAAATTCCTACGCATGTTAATTTGAGCTTTGAAGATTAAAATCTGTATTGTGGTTCAAAAGGCTTTGAGATTGGAAGAGGTCTGAAGCAGCTGAGTAACTTTTCAAGAACTTCAGCCTTTGAGACTTTTTTTTGAGCAAAAAAATAAAAAAGCTTACACTACAAATATTAAATATTCACAGCACTGACATATTCAGACTGTACAAATTGACATTTAAAATCCTTCAAGATAAAAAAGTTGCAATTTATTATTAAAAAAATTAGTTTGGATGATTTTCCTCATGCAACCTTAAATGAAATTCTACATGTACCCACCATGATGTATTTTGGTTTTAATTATGATTGTCTACTAGATTCTGTACCACCATCAGTAAACTAACTGTATCCACAGCAGGGGAAATCTAAAACCACAAAGAACAAACAGGCATTTAACTACATCAAAAGTTGAGTTATAATTTTGAGATTTTCATCAAAACTAAAAAGAGCACAATATGGCTGAAATTATACACCAGAGGTTATCTGGCAAAAGGTGACACTGTACTTGTTCTTGCCACTAAGTACGACTAGCTTTATTTTTAGAGTCCCCTACAATTTACAGGATTCATTACAAAATGTTTTCCCTAGCATTTACTACTTCCAATGAAGACACAAGTTGGGTAAACACTAGTGAGGGGAGAGTGACAAAGCAACACTTTAGCCTTTTGGGGCAAATTTCCCTCTTTGGCAGATACCTGTCCAAAGACTAGCTTATAGTAATTTCATTTCTGTGGTAAATGAAAAACAAAGGAAGAAGGTGTGAGAAGCAGCGTTGCTACTCATCAGTAGTGAAGATCAGGCAAATAAGCCTTCATTTATAGGTACCATCTCTATATTAAATGAAAACCATTCCCCTATGTATCTACTTGGTCCTCTTTTGTCATTTCTTACGACTTCCAAATAGCCTCAAATCTTCCTTCAATCTCATTGTGCTTGGTAATCATGCTGGTGTCTATAAAGAAACAGATGCACTACATTCTGATTCAGTAATTCTAATTGAACAAAGAGTGTCATTTCTACTTTCACAGAAAGTATACAGGCAATCATTCAGCAATTGGACAGGTTTCTTCCCCCAAAGAGATTTCTTATTATTAATGACTGAGCAATACATGCCAGATGATCTATAATTAATATGATTGCCTAGAAATACCCAAGCCTACTAAAGCAGTAATTCTAAAAGTAATTTATGAAAATAAACATGTGTAAACTTATACCATTCCCACCTTCACTGAAGACTGAGGTGTATGAGTTGAAGCATTCTGATCTGGACTTGCTTTGTCCCCTGTGTAATGTGCTGCTGCTCCAAGATCAATAGTTTTGGAAGGATTTGCTGTGCGCTTGTGTCTGGTTGTGGTGGTCTCTGTGGCCTGTGTGATATGGATATGCTTTGTCGTCACAGTCTCCTCTTCATCTTTGAATTCACCTTTGGGAGATCTGCCTCTTCTTGCTTTCTTTTCCTCATCACTGTCACTAAAAGATATTAAAAATGAAGCAAAATAATAAGACTAGGGATTATTTTAACATGGAGCCCTCAGTGATTTGAGCTAGAGAATTTCAAATGCAGTAACTCCAAAATTCCATACTTTCACTATTTGACAGAGATCAACAGAATGTTATCTAAGCTTTCTGAATAATATGTGTGTGTTGGGGAGGGGAAGTGCGAACCTGCTGAATTCCCTAGGTAAGTCTAAAATACTGCTATAAGAAAGTATTTACATAAATGTGTACAAATAAAAAATGTCTGAAATAATTCAAATGCTTACTTATTAGATTTAAAGCTTAATTAAAAAATAAAACAGCAGAATTATCATATCAAAATCAACCAGTGAGACCCTGGGAATGCAAACATCTGCATTTGATGACCACTTTTTGACATGGACTATGTGCAAATGACTACAGTTCCATTTATATAACATAATTCTGTCACTGACTCTTATATACTAATGCAAATACATAACAAAATATTACAGTTTCAATGGATATTATCCTATCTGTATTCAAATGATTAAGGTCTTATCTATAAATGGCAGAAAAAGTATGAGGCAATGCACTTTACAACTATACTCTATTTTACTATATTATCAGCAAGTAAGACTTTTAACATAACTGAAAATGGTTTTAAGAAAACTTAAGTATACTAAAAATGTTTTGAAATAATTCTTTTTCAGGCACATTCAAAAAAATTTTTTTTCTTTAATAGGGCAAAAGAAAAAACTACATAATGATTAAGAAAAACGGGTTTTTCATATGCTGTGAATTAAAACTATCAGCACTGGCCATGTCCTCCAGTAATAAGGCACTGAGTTTTTTTCTGGTGCAAGTAGGACAGAGAGAGAAATTACCTGCAATATGTTCCATTACCTATTATTACTTGGTTTTAGAGTAGGTGCTTTAATTTATAAATATCCTGAAATATGAAACACCTAAAATTCTCCTTAAAACTATATTATTACTGATGCAATTTAAATCAGACCAACCTACAACAATTTCTACTTAAATATAAACTGATTTGGAGCCTGTATAAATCAAGGATGAAGAATGGCTTCCCAAACAGAGCAAAGGGGTTAAATGTATCTTTATCTGTAAGCATTTTAAGGAATATACAAGTTTTGATCAAGTGTTCAAAAGCCCTTGTCACTTCCTAATTTCTCAGCAATAAATGACCTGATGATTCCCACCATCAGTCCTATAAGTTAAACTGAAATTTCTCACCTTTCTGATGTCCACTTTGATTTGTTTGAGATGATTTCTTTAAAAGTTGAGAATATAAACCTGACTAGCAGACAGTGAAATGGAAGGCTCATAACTGATCAATGTTCAAGAATTTCTGAATCTAATAATGAATAAATAAGTATGAAATCCTGGCAACATGCTAGAGAAGTCACATGCAACATCTAAAAATCTCTTTTCTCACATGGAGTGCCCTTTAGTTATTACGATATATAATACAAACCACATTTTCACTCATTTAAATGTTAACAGTCTCTTTAATCAGAACTCTAGAAGATCCTTAGAGGCAACCATGGGGGCGGGGAGAAATAGGAAGACCAAGGAGAGAAAGACTGTGGTGCAAGGGCAAAGGAGAGAAAGTAACAACATAAGAATGTACACAGTTAGATTTCTAACCAGCCTACCTACCTGATTCCCACACCTCTTCAGGAAACAGTAATACACTATATGGCCACTATGTTTTCTAAACCAAACCAAAACTGTTAACACATAGGCCATAAGAACATTAATGAGAGGAAAATAAATAGCATAGAATATCTGAAGTGGTACCATTTCGTAAAGTTTAGTATTTATTTTCACCATATGCATTCACTTTTAGTATAAAAGAGCTAGAATTGTAGTTGTAAAACAGATGTATTGCAAATATCAAAAATAAGTTCTGTCTCTTCAAAGATCATATTCCAGAAAAAGCCTCAAAAAAGAAATTCCAAGGATTTAACTAGTACGGAAACACACTGAAAAGATTCAAAAATATTTCAGAATCTGAACAGTTTCAAAATTAATTTTTGCTCCTTTTTAATGACCCCTAAATCTGAACTGTTAGGATTTTAGGAAAAAATGAGATGGCACTTAATTTCAAGAACTCACTTGAAGGCTCATTTCCATCACTGAATGTATTACTTTAGGCAAGTTCTACACAGCCTGACTAGGCTTCAGGTTTTACCTCTAGAAAAACAAGGGTAAAATCCCTGATCAAGCCCATCTAATACAGATACTGTGAGGCACAAATGATAAAGATCTTGTAAAACTTGCTTTGCAGAGTAAATGCTTATAGAATGCCCTTTTAACTGGCAGAAAAACTAGTTTATAGCTATACTGGTAAGATGACGAACAAAATGTGAATGCGGAGAAGTTCTAACTATTGCTCTACGTAAAAGTAAGCACAAAGGCGCAACATCAGAAAATGCAGTTTATGAAAATATAGGTCTATACTCAAAAACACTTTAGTCCAAAAATCCATTTGGATTTTTTTCTGGTACACACTGGCATAGAATCATAATGAAATGTCACAGGAAGACTTAAATTGCAAACCCTTTAACTTTTGTTTAAACTTAATACAATATAGTTCATTACCCCTCAGCAATACCTTAGGATCCTTGGATCACCTGATGCCTAAATGCAAAAGTTCTTACAGGGAAAAAAAAAAAATCCAATAAATAGCTTGAATAAATATGTACAGGAAATGGTATTAACTTTAGAAATAAATGGACACAGATAACATGGAAAGTGTATCAATAATAATTGCAAATGTTTGAGCTAGTATCTTAAACACCCTGCACATTATTCACAACAGTAGCAAATATACTAAAACCAGAACAGAGAAAATCAGCATGGTCCCTGTGTAAGGATGACAAGCAAATTCTTGAACTGTTCCGTATTTTTGCACAGGGCATTTTTATGGCAGTGAAACTATTCTGCATGGTTCTGTTAATGGTGGATATCATGCCTTTGTCAACTGTACACCATAAACCCTATATGCAAAAAACAGATTTTTGCTAATAATAGTATATCAATATTGGTTACTATTAACAAATGTACCATACTAATTAATGCACAACATTAATAACAAGATAAATGGTGTGTGTGTGTGTGTGTGTGTGTGTGTGTGTACAGGATAGAGGGGGAGGGTTATACTGCAACTCTTTATGCACTATTTTTTTGTGAATGAAAACCGTTCTATAAAATAAAATCTATTAAAAAGAAAAAAGCTGAATTTCATAATGCTAACACCCCCCAAAAAAACAAAAAAACAAAAACCCAGCTGCATAAATTGAGCACCCTTTCCAAGAGACACAGGAGGCGAAGTGTTAATACCTGCATCTTTCTGGAGAGTCTTCTCTGTCTTTCCTCCGGAACTTGCTGATGGTGTCATCAATTGTGCTTCCAATTTTATCACTCAGTTCACCTAATTTATCACTGAATGGAAAAGCACTCTTGTTTTTATCCCACTCCTCATCCCATTTTGATTTGGGCTCAGGATCATATCTTTCACCTATATAAAGCATTAAAAAGAGAAGCAACTCTAAGGACATTAAATTCAAAAGGTGCCAACAGCCCTTGTTTCTGAAGCTTTTCCTCATAATAAAATAGTTTTCAAAGGAAAACAGAAAGCTCCCACAGTGCTGAATCAACACAATTACAGCAAGGCACAGCACGCAGTGCCAGTCATTAAGTGGCAGGAATGCAGATTCAAAAGCTTTTGTTTATGAAAACTTACACAACCTTAATGCACAGCACAGCGTTATCAGGAAGTTTCTAAAGACTGTTGGAAAGGAAGAGTAAAACACAAAAACCAACACAAGCTATGCAAGCAAAAGAGAAGTGGACATTTTTTTGTTTTTACAGAAGTCACTTCATGCATTATATATTTCATTCCTGTCTTAATGGTTTTTCAATAATTAGAAAAGTACTGGATAGCAAATCTCAAAAAACACAAATACAGGAAACACCACTCTAAACGCTAAATGTCCCAATTTGCTATGAAGACCCATAACTGTCATTCTTTAGTATCAAACTAGAAACATAACTCAGTAGATTTCATGGCATGGGAAAGCATCTTTTAATTACTGTAAAAAGAAAGGAATATTCTAAGTACCAAAAACAACACAGACTAGAACCATGAAGTATGCTCAAGCAGTTCAGAACAGCAATGATCTATTCAAACACCAAATCCAAACATCTGCTGGGACTGGCAGACTGGCAAACCTAGGGAGTCTATATGTGAATTTGAGAATGAAGAGAGTAGATCATGGCAGTGAACAAAAACCCCAAACTGTCAAGATTTGTTTTACTCCTTGACTCTGGGACCTAAGAGAGAGGGATTATAAGCACTAACAGGAACTTTTCCATTTCTATTTCCATGTCCAAACTCAACTTAAGAGGCAAGAGTAGAAGGTACATAAAAACCACATGAGGTTAAAAAGAAATACTGAAAATTAAGGCAGGTTGGACAGAAAAGGGAAAAAGCGATGAGAAGTAACAGAACAATCAAAAGGTGGCTGACCAAGCTTTTATTCTCAACTTTGGTCATTAAGTTCTGATGGCATACATGCTCTCTGAAGACTGACAAAACTGTTTTGCTAATTGCTTGCTAAAACTATGAAGCCAAAATTTTCCATAAGAGTTTGAGGATTTTAAAACACGTCTATTAAATCTCAAAGTTACCACTAACTTAAAGAGAACATGACAAAATGAAGTTTTCTAGATAAAATTTTAACCAGGATGGTTTTATAAGACCCAGTGGTTTTCCCATCATGTGTATGCACATTTCAATGACAATGCCATAAACTCGATTTCGAAAGGAGAGAAATTTATGGGAAGAATGAAAGTAGATGAAAACTAAACTGATAAATGAGTGCCAAAGATCCTGGATATTGAGAAGACTTTAGCTAATGTAAAAATGAAAAAACATATAAAATAAAGTCAGTTAAGTCTCTGATTAACATGTATAACATAAAAAATAATTTATAAAAGAATAAGGTAAAAAAACACAGGACACACAACTCTATCTCAATGCAGAGGCTGTAATTAGTTCACTGTGACTGAGTCTGAAAACTTACTCAATTTTCTAAATTATTCTAATTACATATTATGCTGGTAAAAAAAGTTACAAGCAAATAGAATGAGGAAATGAGTTGCAAATAGCAATTTCCACTCAAAAGCACATTAAATCGCTACAGCTAAAGCTAAAGAAAATTACTTGTACAAATAATCCAAAAATTTCTTGCTCTCCTAAACAAATGAAACCTCCAAAACATTTAATAGTTTTTTAAGAGAAATATTTTTGCCTAATTCAGAACTGACTTTTATGTGATGCAGAAACATGAAAGAAAGGAATTTTTCTGCTGTTATAAATATCCTTTAATAACTAATTAAGTATACTATTTTTTCTTTGAGGCCAAGAAGAAGAGCAAAGGAGTGAAGGTATGGTTTTATAAGTAATCACAAGATAATAAATAGATTTTTACATGATTCTAATGAAGGAGTTCTGAGATCTCAGTATCAAATGTAAACAAACTCACATATGGGAGGGGGGGAATTGGAGAACACCAACATGCAGCTGCTAAATATACGTGCCACGGGCCTATCTGCATATGCGCAGAATGACCTGGGGACTGTCAGAGCTCACAGAAGACAGAACGAGTCCAAAGGGACATTCTGTAAAAGAGAGTTCTTATTTTCTGTATCTATTTCAAGCACCTACCAATCTATTTTAGGGAAATTATATTATTACATTAAAAGTGAATATGAGAGATGAATGTTCTAGCTGCTTTTAAATGTTAGGAACAATAAAATGATAGGCCTAGATGAAAAACTGATGGTATTGTCAGTCACCTTTTTCTATGCCAAATTAATTCACTGCTTAATTAAGGGAAGAGACCAGGGCTGGACTAATTGATAGGAAGCCTTTCTATGTAATTGAACTTGGGTCCAAAATAGAACTCAATTGGTTTCAAATTAGGAAGATGAATCTCTTGATCAAACTTTTTATTTTTATGCTCTAAATGGTGAGGCAGAGAAATCCTCTTTTCTTTTTTTAGAATGTAACCCCCCAAGAGGTAAGGGCATTTGTTTTATTTTCTGTGTGTTAACTCAAAAGATTGCAGTTGTTTAATGATTAATGGGTTAAAAGCATATTCTTGAGCCCATGAAAGTAAAAAATAGGAAGGTTCCTAAGATACATGTAATATGAGCCACAGTGAGTAATACAAATAATTCAGCATTCTACCTATTTCTGGGGAAAAAAAGGAAAAATAGTATTTTGCTCTTTTGTATTTCAATTCTTAAAGTACATCTAAAAAGCTAAACTGATCCTTAGGTGCCAGTTGGTCTTGATACTCACTATATCTGAATCCTCCAACACTGTCTGAGGAAACCCCAACATATTTGTCTTTGTTCTTCTTTGCTTTCTTTCGCTCTTCACGAAGCCTGTCATCATCCTGGGCAAACTCAACCAATTCTTTCACTTTCTGGCGAATATTTATACCTTGATCCTTGCCATGCTCATCTGTGAGTATTGTAAGGGGAAAACAAAACCTTTAAGAATTCAGTTAATATGTATCAAACCCTTTAACACAAAAAACAGACATGAAAATTTCAACCTTAGAAACCAACTTCAATCTTTCAGAATTAATAAAAAGAGGCAAATACCGCTACTGAATTTTGTCATTTCCTCATCAGCAAATTTAAAATCTTGAGAAACTACTTTGGCTTATAAGAACATGTAAAGATCAATGAAAAAACACCACCGATAACAGAGCCACGCAAGAGCAATTAAAGATCCACTAAGAAGGATTATTACACTGATGACCCCAGGAAATGGACGTATATCCATAAATATTACTTTTTCTATAGTATTTTAACAACAAAAAAACCCCCCACTTTAACGTTTTAATGACCGAAAAGCACCCAAAAGCCTTGGTTTCCCTAATGCAAGTTTGGAAACACTAATTACCAGGATTTAGTGTAGCTGAAAAAGTGAATTTTTAAAGTGCTTTCAACTGGGGTATACTACAAAATGAAATGTGGTTCATTTTGTATCCTCTTTCACATTCAAAACACACTCTGGCTTTGCTGCCTTTGCACAGTAAATATTATTTGGTGGGAGGAAAAAACACCCCAGCTTCAAACAGATGTGTGTGTTTTGGAGCTCTAACCTTTTCTTCCCATATGATTAAAGCTATTCCTTTATGGACACCACAGGGGACCAGTCTCCAGTGCATATTTTAATATAAACCTGAACACTCATGTTGTGTTGGTTCTGTTGTTATTAGCCAGTCTTTTCTGCAAGTTCTTGTCTTCACTAATTAATACTCTAGGGCCCCACGTCTTGGATTCTGCACTCGTCACACAACCAGCAATAGTCACATTCTAATTAGAGCAGAGAAGCTTCTAAGCTGGTTCAGGTGACTGACAACTCCAACTACTGTTTTAATTTGCTTATAAGGTTTTTCTATTGCTCACCTACAAAGTGGTAATTTTCCAGGGATCGCAAATCATAAATGTGTTCTCTGGCACTTGTAACAACACGCTCTGATCCATTCCTTATGAGGTAAGCTAGAAGTAGCAATGACTGTAAAAATACAAAGCACCAAATGATTTAATGAAATAAATTCTGGTAGAGCTTTGGTGAATGGTTAAAAAAAAATTCCAACATTAATAAATAAATTTTCATGTAGGTGTGGGGCAGGGGGAGTTTCTTTACCTTGGATTAGACTTTAAATACATAGTCTAAAATTTACATTATCAATTTGAAATTCCTCTTATACCAACAATAGTAAACTATTCACTGGATACCATGTGTCAAAGGATTAAAAAAGTAAGTTTGATGTTAAGAAATATCTGGTATATATGATATAAATGAACACTAAGCTTTTAGAAGGCTGGCTCAATTTTTACTTTTTATTTGGGCATTACGGGACATGAACTGTTACACACATCAGTTTAAAGAGAACAATTGTTTGGTAATTAGGATTCCATAGCATTTATCCAGACAAAATTTAACTGTGGAGGGTTAACGATGTGACTTTTGTTTCAAAAACGTCCTATTAACAAATAGAAAAAAAATAGTATCAGGTTTCTCTTTGGATGATGAAAATGTTCTGGTATGAACTGTTTCACAACTTTGTGAATATACTAAAAATACTGAATTAGGTATTTTGAAAGTTAACTATACTTGGAACAAGTCTCACATAAAGATGATTTGATCTTTGAAAAACTAGTTAGCTTGGTCAATTGAGGGGGAAAACCCCCATCCTACTAGGAACTTCTTTAAAAAAGCAGTTTACACAACAATTATTAAACAAAACAATGCTAATAAAAACAAATGTCAACTATTTCATAACTACTATACAAGCTGAGGGAATGACAACAAACATTTCAGAAACAAGTAACAAAAAATACGGAACTACGTAAGCACTGATTTTCAATCCTGAAAGCCTGAAACATTGCTTTCACAGTTTCAAATGTGAGTATTATATATGTCATTTTGGAAGGCATTGAAAAACTTAGATTCTGAGTAGCAAGATAATATGGTAGGGATGGAAAAACAAATAACTATTTTGTTTCAGAATAATGTATTATATGATGAGATCAGAGCTAAATGAATCTGACAGAGTACAAAATTTAAAACTTTATAAATTAGGACTTCAATATTTTGGAATCACTTAATTGTGTTTTAAACTAACATCTTTTTGGTGCAGAATACTTGGTAATATGACAAACCATATTAGACTATAGTTTTCATTTTAATTGTTCATAAGCTAAACATACATACTATTACAGATTCATTACTTTTCATATGCACAAACATTTTTATTATAAAAATCTTAATAAAATCATCATTTATAACTGTTATTATTAATTTCAAACATCTCACATTAAGAATTGTTTATGGTGAAAAGAAAACAAAACACAAAGAGCACATCTACTTCTTTTACCTGTTTTAGAATATTCTATTCTAGGATTTAACAACCTTCATAATCACTCATATATGTATACCTTAAAATTTCAAGTATTTGTTTTCAACATGTCAAATAATAAAAACAGACTAATACCCATACCTTATAAACTCTTCTCCAATTTTTTTTGTTGTCTTTTAACATTCGTGACCAGAGCATGTTCATAAGTTCTGGAAATTGTTCATACATGAATGTAGCCCTGAAAAACGAAAAATTTTCCTCAAGTTTGCAGTATGTTAATTTTGGCAGTAGGTGGCAGGCTTGTTCTAAGTTACTGTTTTCCTGAAGAGCTTAAAAAAATTAGTAAGCTTAATTCAAAACATTTATATGATATGCTTCCTTAAAAATGTATCTTATATTTTGTTTAATATCTAACACTTATGTAAGCCCCACTAATTAAAACCGTATTTTACAAGCTCTTCATTCACTGGCATAGTGCTCCACAGGTTTATCAGGAAGAAAACTTCACAAGTTTTTTTATACACATTTGTGAAAATTTTACATGGTAAGCTACAGTAAAAGTCTCTAAAACTCATTAAAAAATGAAAGTTTTATTTTTTTGAGCGAATTTTTGAAGGGGAATGGATCCTGCATAAAACTTTCTCCATTAATACCTGAATGATTATGCAAAACTTTTAGCTGGAAGCTAAACAGTTTGAAACCAAAAGCAAATTTCACATTTCTATGTAAAGGTAGTTGGATTCTTTCTGCACTGCTGAGTCAAATTATCACTTACTTGGCAATCTCTCCCATGAGTTGCCCAGAAGGTCCCCAAGGATCATCATTTGTTGCTTCTCGAACCTTAGACTCGATCTCTGAATAATTCATAACCACATTGGTGCTGCAGAGAAAAAAAATGCACACACATATACACAAAGATAAGCATCAAAACTGAGAAACACATGAAAACTTAATAATGACACTACTGGGTGTCCTAATGAGATACCTCTACAGGGTTGGAAAGAAAACATCTTTTGTGCACAACCTACCTCGAGGACACTATGTAATTCACTTAAAGTTATCTTTAAGATATTACTCTTCCATTAACCTTCAAGAACACAGATGCAAGATTACATTAGAGCTGGCATGAGTCCAGTAAAAAGTGGCTTTGGGTCAAATTAAAAAGGAAATTGAACATGCTAGAGTCTATTATAAAATTAAGATGTCAGTTTCCTGACCAGACTTGTGTTTAAATGAAGTCTTGTATTTCCTTAAGAAATTCTGTAAATTAATCAGCAAACGTACATGAAAGCTTAACATTATTTATAACATATTTAAAGAAGCAATGAAAAACTGAACACTGTGAATATGTTTAGAACCAGTATGAACATTTGTCTGTAATCCATTTGTCTCTTTCCACTTATATACATTTTTCCATGTTACTATATGGCCACTGTAACCTTCACTTTTAATGGCTATATAATATTCCATCAGAAGACTATATAATAATGTATTTAATTTAACACTTCAGCAGTGGTTAAAGAACATGGGTTCCAGGAGTCAGAAAGTTCAGATTCTAATTACTTAGTGACTTCTGGCAAAATTGTTTTAATTCTCTTAATCTGTTTCCTTCAATGTAAAATGGGAATAAGTAAGAATATTACCACATAGGGTAGCATATCAAATGGCACTTGTTAGCATAGTGTCTGAAATATGGGAAGTGCTCACTCAATAAAGCTGTTATTATTACTGGACATAATAACCACCTATTAGAATTTTAAATTAAGTAATATTTTTATAAGAAAAAATTATCTTTGAAAAGAATACCTTAAAATTAAGACATGAGATGGCAAAATGGTTGTTAAAACAAAATTTCTCATGTTTATATGGATTTTAAGAATTCAAAAATATTTTGACAAATAATGTGACATAGTAGCACTCATTTGACATCTAAAGATCTAATTATTACTGAATAATTCTTAGATGCCTCTGAATATGGAAATTCAAATCTTACACTTAAAGTTAAGTCTTAGGAATAGTGAAAAATCAGAATTTGGTAGCTATTACTTAACATATACCCCACTTTTGCTGTATGGTTTTTTCAGTCATCAAAAGTTCTATTTTTTAAATAAGGAAGGTTTAGTTGTAATTGGCATACAAATCTCTTTCTTAAGTATAAAGAAATGTAAACTTCAAATTTATTGCAAATACTTTAATTTCTTTATGTATAAGGAAGAGACTAATAGTTTTGGATCAAATTTTAAAGGAACCATTATACATATAAATATGACTTGCCAAATCATACAATAAATCTGGCTTCTAAGATTTACATTCAGAATACGGTTCTACTAAGAAAGAAAAGCAAAATCCTATTACTGTTTTCAAATCTTGGAGAAAACTGCCTCCTAAAATATCAATGAGTTTGATAATACAAATACATACAAATTATTTCCCTAAGACTAAAAATAACTCCAGAGTCTCAACTGCTTCATTCAAAATTAAAGAGCATTAATGAGGGACTTTTCATAAAAACCCAGCCATGATCCTACTAAAAATAATTTTATGTATAAATACAAAGGAATAATAACATTTTCTCCCTTATTTTGTCAACAACAAAACCAAAATAAAATCAAGGCAGCCAATGGCAGATTTGCAATTTAAGATGTTACAAAATGATGGATTTCAGAATGCTTTTGTTTATCCTAGAGGCTGAAAAATGCGTGGCTTAGGCAGTTAGAAGTGTCAAAATGCAGCTGTGGGAATGAACAATAACAATTAGGATTATAATTCACCCAAGCATTTCATTACCAAGAATGCACTTGAAATCTTTTTGCACTGTTTAACTTGTTCGAGAACAAGATGAAAGGAGTTAGTCTCTGGTCCATGTACATGAAATATTTTTGCTAGAGCTTCCCTAAATGCTGTAGCTTTCAAAACACTACTTTCCTTGTTCAAACTACAAAAGCCCATGGGTCAAGTGAGAAAGGGTTTCCCTAACCCTTCACAAGATTCTTAGATGAAGGCCTGTGTTTTTGAGTGCTGTGTATTTAGAGGGAGAGGTTGCAGAAAGTCAGTAATTTAAGAATCTCTTTATTTCCTTGGTTGAAAACAAGAGGAATTATGTAAAATATCAGCTTGCCATTAGAATACACCCACAATATAGTTATAAAATATCCACAGAAAGATATGGCAATAATAATAACAAAGAAAACAAAGAACACTTCCACAAAGAAGGGAATCAATTTCTATTTTAAAGCAATTTTCCAAAGAAACAATTGCTTTCAGAAAGTGGAAAGAACTCCCTTAAAATGAGATCTGATGGCATAAAGAATTCCAAAACAAAACATATTTTTAAGCTGCACTTAATTCCTAAAACAAAACAAAACACTGTATAGTTTGGCCTTATTCCAGGTCATTTTAAAATAACTTTCTAAAAAGGTAAAATGGCATTTGATCCTTCCTTTCCCATGTTTTCTACTGCCCTCAGTCCACGTCTACCCATAATTCCAGTGACCTTTTTAAAAAAGGAAAATAACCCTTCCTCCCCATAAAAAAAAAAGTCCAGATGTGAAAGAAAAAAACTGCTAGTTTAATTCCTAAAACTTCCTATGATTGACACAAATTTTTTTATGACTGGATACTTCAGACACTAGAGGGGGCTCTCTCATCAGTTTTGTAAAAACATAAATTTAGACAAAGGTTTAGGATCTGTTCTGTAAACAAAATTATAGGAAATTACAAGGGAATGACCGAAGAGTGAGGAATATAAGAAGCTGCTCATGTTCTGAAGATTTTACCTTACAGCAATATTGAACCATTGCTCTTCATAAGGATAAAATCTACAATTAAAATCATCCTTCATATTTGTAAAACGGTTGACTGCTTACAAACTGCTTTTACATACTTTGACATTTGCTCTTCACAACACACCAGCAACAGGTAGGGCAAGACTGAGTGAGGCCCCAAGGAACACACAACTCTGAACAACCCAGCACCACTACACTGGCTCTTTAATGCCAACTCTTAAAAGTTACCAGCCTCACGTTCTGTACACGTTTTTATGGCTGTGTGAACACAGCCAATGCTCAACTAGTCAAGGGTTAATTACTCAATTTGCAAATTACTATGTTCATTTTAGCACTCCTCTTTATTCCACATTTTATGCTTATTTAACCAGTCACTACTGACAAAACATCAGTTATTTTACTTAATGATAACAGCTTGCGTACAGGTTTTAGAGGTAAAATTGGTTGAAAGTAAAAGCAAAAATGAGGCTTTTACTTCTAGACGGTCATTGCTTCTAATCTTGCATTAAGAATAATCAGTACAATGACAGACAAGAAAAAACCTAGCTCTTACTGACACTTTTCATGTCAAGAGCTCAAGAACTTGCTTTGCTAAGACAAACTATACACACATGAGGAAAAGTAAAGTATAGATATAATCCATTTCCAACTTCTAACAAGAAACAAGGTAACTGAAACAGACTGATGTAGTAAGAAGTGTTTTCCCAGCTTGTCCTTTTAATTTTACTTCATTTAAAAAAAATGTAGTCAAATTGGTTTGTATTTTTAACATGGTTTTTCCTTTTTGTTTTAAACTTATTACAAACCCTTCATTCATTCACTCTGAGATCAAGAAAATATTAAGCAGTATCTTCTTTTGACCTTTAAATTTGTGTTTTGTTGTATGCATACATATATCCATACTTACAGAGTTGGAGAAACAGAAAAACAGAGGCAAGAAGAGAGACAGCAAAACAGCATTCAAGTGATGGTTTTAAATAATGGTATTTTTTTCTTTATACTTTTCCTGTATTTTCCCGAACTTCTCCCCATGAACATTATATTGTAACTGAGGGAAAACTATTAAATGCCATTAAAAATATAAACCAAGTACTGTATCACTACTAGTAACACTTTAACTATTTATAAGCAGTATCATGATGGCAAATGAGTATTATTTGTACTTCCAATGTCTTGTTTTTTCAGGCTAATAAGTAGAGCAAACTAGTAACTAAAATATATATATACATACGGAAAAATGTATGCTAAGTGCTATGTGTGCAAAGCTTCAGGGAATAATTACCTAATATTGAAATTAACATGACTTTAAAAATTCTATTAGATAGGAATAATTTCTGACATTAAAACCTGTATTTAAATCACCCCAATCTCAATGCCACAAAGATTTCAGAAGATAACTTATGATATAGGTAAAACTATTATGATCCCTATGAAGTTTCAATATATGAAAAAGCTTTGTAATAATAATAAAACACCCATAAAATGAACTCAGAAGAAAGTATTCTTAGGTAACAAATTCTTTTTTTAATGTTTATGTTTGTTCTTTCTTTTTTTAATGTTTCTAGCCAAACACTGGGAAAATAGTTTTAACAATACTTGCTCTTAAAAGCTTGACAAAGGACCATGTGATTTTTCATCAGGCGATGGCCTTCATACAGTACCCTTATTTTACAGGTTTAATATTCATAGTTTAAAACCAAGTTACATGTTATTACAGTCCTGTGAATGGTATTAATTTATGGCCAACAACCAAGAAGTCTAGTACTCCTAAATTCAGCAAATACATTAACTTTAGTTGTTAAAATTTGAGAGAAACTCTGAGGCTGTCACAGAAATGGTCTGGGGAGGTAGAAAACAGATTCATCCACTTGGCTGGATATTTGCTACCCATCAAAAAAAGTCTTTTCTTTGTCTGAAAGTGAAACACAAAGCAATGAGAAATGTCTTCACATAAGCAGTGGTTCCGTAGAAGAATTAGTGTTGCTAAAACAAGTATTTTCATATTTGATTATATAGTATCTTAGTTATAAAACAGCTACAGTGCTAAGACAAAGAACAGATTTCAGTACTCTCCTCACACCATAAGAAAACTAATAAAATAAATACTGGCAAGTACAGAAGAAACAAGCATAACAAACCTAAGCTTGGCCACTTTCTCTCCAGCGCTGCTATGCTGTCATTACCAGCAACAACCCCCTCTACCAAAAAAATATATATATATTTTTTGAATGAGAGGGAGAATATATTTAATAGCAACTCCTTAGTAGAGAACTTAAATAGATGGTCAAACTTTGTTAGGTCTTCTAATTCCAAAGTCCACTTTTTGTTATAGACTCTGCCCTAAATTAGAGAATTAGTAGTATCATCTAACCTAAATAAAAGCCTTTTAGTTAATATATATGATGACATCACAGATTATGCTACTAAAAGAACTAAATGCTGAACTAATGGTTAAAAAGATGTATTTTCAGGCATGGAAGTAACATTTTATTTGGTTTTAGTAAATAGTTAAGTACAAACTATCCAACTGAAAAGGAGGAAGCCAATGTACCCTTCTTAAACACACAAACTCTTAGAAAATAAGATAAAGAAGATATCAGTTAGAAAAACTGAAATAGAAGACACCTAAAATCTGATGCTTTTTCCATTCTTCTGCAGTAACAAGATTTCAGACAAGAGTAAACTGGTTACTGAAGAAACATATACCCTATTTAAATCCACTTATGCTGCAAGTGTGTGGGACGCTCATGTGCATATTATTTATGACTTTTGAGTATTTACACAGAGGAACTATGCTGGATTCTGCTTCCCTCTTTACTTTTTAAGAGGAGACATTAAAATGCTAGATGCTGAAACATGAAACTTTCTTTTTAAAATAACCATCAAGAATTTGCACTGAAATATTATACCTCATCCTGTAGCTGTCACTGTAAAAAACAAACAAACATATTAAAAAGCAGTTTATTGCCAGATTTTATTGAGGGAGGGAGTCCCACAGACCTTTTTAAAACTTCTACTTTTAGAATAATTTTGGATACCTGAAGATCAAATTAGATACTGTAACTGTATACCTAAAACATTTAAAAAATACAATAAACTGCCTAAGTCCAAACTCAAGCTGCCTGCCTACACATTAAAAATACAGAAAATTTATTAATGGTCAAAAATGCCACTTCAATTGTTCCCTCCCCTCATGATATAAAACTACCCCTACCTGATGTGACTGTTTTTGAAATTCTATTTAAGTTCTAAGAAAATTAAGGACTCCATACTCTTTTCTAAACCAAAAGCTGTTCTCACACCACTTTTACAACCAAATTCTTTGATCCATTCTGATAAATGTTGGCCTTCGATTTCTGTAATAGTTGAGTCTAGTATTATCACAGGGGTGGGAGAATTGAACTACAAAATTTTAATTACTCTTATTTCCTATTACTGAACACTGTTGATTGATACAGCCCAATATTCTTGTAATCTTAAATATTTAGATTTGTAGTACATTTGTACTACTTCCAGATAAAGTAGAAAGAAATTCTATAAAACTATTTTCTACAAAAGTATTTTTCAGTTTTTTTTTTGGAGGGGAGAGGGGTACACAGGAAGCAAATGAAAACTAACACTATTCTGAAGGTAGAAAAAACTGTTAAGAATATACCCCTTATTTTGTTTAGTACACATGGTGTGGGGGATCACGGGGAAAACAGTGTAGTACAGAGAAGGCAAATAGTGAATCTGTGGCATCTTACTACACCCAAGGACAGTGACTGCATTGGGGTATGGGTGGGGACTTGATAATATGGGTAAATGTAGTAACCACATTGTTGTTTCATGTGAAACCTTCATAAGAGTGTATATCAATAATACCTTAATAAAAAAAAAAAAAGAACATACCCCTAATATTCTTGAAAGATTACTTTAGACCTCTGTGTATCTCCGAAACTATGAAAATGAAAATGTTTATATCTCCCAGATTCCATCAACAGAAGTATCCTGTGCATATTATACTTCTTCAACACAGGTTAACCAGTATTTACATTCACCAAGTTTTATTTCTCAGGTAAGAAATTTTTGCATGGCAAAACACTTCTCAGAATTTTTTTTACTGATTTCATACAGATTTGATTGTATTATCATTCCAAGGTACCATCAAACTTGATGTGTTCCTCTCTAAAAATATGTAAAGCTTCTATTTTCTGTCTGTGAAGCATCATTTTCTTAGGCTCTGCCACACCCACCACCAGTACTGGAGGTTAGCTTATATTCTAAATCCTTTTCCAAAGAAGTTAAGTTGTTACCACAGCCCCAGAACTGGAACACAATGAAGCTGAGCTGCAAGGTTTATGCCTGTGTCTGGCTTACCTAGGTGACATAATCCCCATGTACAAGTCAGATTAATTCATAAAGACACTACACATTATTTCCTGTTAATAAATCTATACCTGTTTTAGAAATTCAAAATTCTGAACAGAAAAATCAAGAATCTATTGTGTTTCAGAAAGGAAAACAGTTATAGGAAGGTAATGTAATACAAAAAATATTAAAGACTTTCATCAGTAATTGACATTAGCTCATTTATAATATACTTTCTCTTCTAATCTCTAAAAATACCCGTTATAGATAGATTATCAGTATTCCAAGCTTGAAAATGAGTATCCCAAATCCACATAATTTCAAATTGTGTATTAGAGAAATACTTGGTCCCCTTGTTTATGGAAAAGCTTACCTAAACATTTTAGGAAGATTTCCAGTATTGATTCATTACCAGTTTGCATGGCCTATAACTAACCAGATTCCACTCAAGATTTCTGAGATTCCTAACAATTGGCATGTTCCTCATTTAAGTAAAATGTTGTCCTAAAATGTAATTAGAAATAGTAAATCCTATGAATTTTTTCCCCAGAAAAACCCCACAAAACCCCACAAATAATCATTATTATATGGTTTACATAGAATTCAGTCAAGAAAGATTACATGAAATGAATAATCATTAAAGAAATAAATACTCCACATTTAGTTACTCCACATTTAGGACAAACTATGTACCAGACTAGAATGTATACATAAATTAGCACTGAAAGATAAAACAATATAGAAGCAGTGACTAAAATACCTCATTTTATATAAAAAGTCATTAAATGTTTCTAATCCAACATGAAGTCTTTTGGGAAACACTAGAAACCACATATTATTATTTCAATGCCTCTAAAAATATAGGAATTGATCCAAAACAGAAAATACTTAAACAAGGATGGTAGTTGGATTTCTGCCCCTCAAAAGCCTGTCATTTAATTCTTTTTCTCAAAAGATAGTGACCTCTTGATCACTATTAAGTGTGACTTAAACTGGCAACTTTTCAAGGAAATAGCTCAGTAATTTATGTAACAGATGTTCAAGAAAAACTACAGGAATGAGATAAGCCAAGAAAAACATCCTGATGTCCACAACTAAATTATGACCTGTGGGAGTAAGAAACTATAAAACTATTTCCCTTTCCTTACAACTTCAGTGTTTAGCAATACCATATAAAATAACCCATTTGATAGCAGTCCTTTTCAGGCATTAAAATGGGCCTTGAGTCCAAGAACTGTTCCAAAACACAAGGCCACACTAAAGAAAAATATTGCACATTTATATATTTTCATCATCTCCTACATCTTTTATAAAAGGCTTTTTGTGGAGAAGCAAATATGTATATTAATGTATTAGAAATTAATAATCTTGTCTTTGATCCCTGTACAAATTAACCACTCTGTGTCTTAGTTTCCTCACATGCAAGGTAGTGCCTATGTTTTCAACAGATTAAATGAAATGGTATGTGTAAAGCATTTAGCAGACTTGGTTATTTTTCTGCAGTATTTTTTTCATCTTGAAGATATTCTTTATATGGTACCTTACAGTAGACTGGCCTAATTCTTATTACTCACCCACATCTCATTCATTGGTACAGAACTTTACAGTCACAGTAACGAGCAGCCTATCTGACCCACAGTGTAGACACGGAAATGAAGAATTTGAGGGCATAACTATACAGCAAGGCAGAAATGACTCTATTACTAAGAAATGGCCAGAGAGCTAGAAATGAGTATCACTAAGAGACAGGACAAGTATCTCTTAATCCAAGCCTTGGCACAGAACAACAGCTATATTATGTATAACAGAGTTCGTATTTTGAAGTTCACGCTCCTTAATGATCTTGGTACACCACCAACTGTGAGCTAGGGTTTTATTTTATGTTATGTATCAATTCCTCCTTTAGTGGTAATCTGAAATCATCAGATAAAATAAAAAGTCTAACTTTTTTGGATTCACTAAACTAACTCATTCATATCGACTACTGGAATCACACATCACAAAGCAAATTCTAAGCTATTATACTAAGATGGGAAATTATCTGGCATGACATTTGTATTTATAATTTAGGATATCAAAAGTTGTAGAATTTTGAGCTTTCAAAATGCCAAAAATAAGATCCATGTAACTCACTTCATGGGATTACCTGGCTGAACAAAGGATTTCAGAAGAGCCACAACACCCAGTTTTTGTGCCTTCTTCCCATTCCAAGGGCATAAATATTATATACAGAAATGTCTGGAAGGCTATAGGTCTTAATGGTTTATATGGAAGCCTTTCTACTCTCTCTAGCACAGGTGCTGCTGTCACCATGACCTGACAGCAGATGTCAGGCTTAAAAAAAAGCTGCCCCAACAAAGCCTAGCCTACGATACCGAGGAGTTTTATTCCAGTGAGGAATTCTGGTAACAATAAGATTTGAGTTCTACGGCTGATATGTATGTTTCAGGGAAGCGGGATGGAAAGTTGTTTCCAAAGTGTAGCAGCAATGGTGCCTGCAACAATGTTGCAACACAACAGGCTGAGGCAGCCTCCACTTGAACACTTTTTCCCTTTCATGGCCATAGAAAAAAAGTCTCACAACACAAAACTGTAGGGGCACTAACCACTATAAACTATATAAAAACAAATGTATCTGGGGACAAAGCCTACCAAGAAAAAAAAACCCATGAAAACAGTGCTGGGGGGAGGAGGAGCACATCTATTTAAAATTTTATTTATATAATGAAAAATTTCATCCTTTTCTTTTCTTATTTTTAAGGAAAGAAAAACAACTCTTCACTTGCTAGGGAACTGTCCCATGGCTGGGCTGATTGAATTCTGCTGAGGATCAGCTTCCACTTCCCTGGCTCAGCAGCCTGTGTGTTATATCAGTGCCCTGTCTGCACATATAAAAGCTTTCTGAAAAGACAGCTTTGGCTGGAGGGCCGGAAGGTAAGGGTGTCAGGTTGCTCTCTGCCCCTTGGCAAGCTGCAGAATAGTGCTGCCTCAACAGAACACTATTCCCTAGGAATGCCAGCCCCATCCCCAAACTACTTTCTATTTTCAGCTGTTTTGTTTCTTTTATTTTTGTTTTCTTAAATCATGTTAACTTTTAAGATCTCCATTTTTATTTTCTTCTAAAACTGTACTCTATAGTGTTTTTGTGAAAAATACTCTGGAAGATATTAATAGGTGTTATGTGAGAAAAGAGTTCTGATAAGGTTTGGGAAATGTTACATAAAACAAAAGCAACTTTATTACTTCCACAATTGTCAGAGACTTTACTAGTCTAATGCGCATTGCTGAGTCTCCAAGAGAGGACTACATTACACATCTCAACAACATTGGGAACAGCATGCCTTTTCTCTAGAGCAATTTGTAAGTGTCCCAAAAACCCACTTCAGTACATACAATTTTCTAAAATTGCCTTTTTCAAACTTCCAAAAATATTGTTAGTTTTTACCTTTCATCTTACCATTCTTGTTTTTAGTAACTTACTTTTTATTTACCTAATTAATAGCTTTTCCTTTAACCTTTGATGTTTTTAAACTCTTATCTGTTGGCTTTCAGCCTTTTATCTTGATTTACATCTCATTTATTTTTACTGTATTTTTAAAAACTCTTAATTGATCTTTACTGGTGATGTTAGTTTTCTATCTTGTTTAAGTCTCAACTGTCTTACTCTATCTTTTTTTCCATTGGGTTTAAAAAATGTTTAAACTTTATTCTAATCCCTTCAGTTTTCTATTTTTAGTTTAAAGTTTTAATTTCTTAATCCTCACTTAATAATCCTATGTGAAAATAGCTACTTGTTTTCCTGCATATTTTATTTATTTTACGTTATTTTTATAAAGAACAGCTAACCAAATAAAAATGGGGCAAAGAGCTCAGGAAAAGAGACAAATGGCCTCTCTCCACGGCCCCTTACCCTCATACTAACAGCAGCTTTCATGCAGAGGTAACATTTTTCATAAGGATCAATTAAATGCACATATGAGATGTTGAAAAAGAAATGATCTATCAAGTTCCAAGGGCAAGAAAATTATTCTTACAAATTAGACTACTTTTTAACAATAAAATGTTAGTTTCTATGTACTTGAGAAGTATCAACATGAAGGTAGCTTCACTATTTTTCATCCTGAAAAATGATCTCAGGGCACACCATAAAGCTTGGCAGGCTGCATGCATTTGTTGAGATGTTTGGAGTCATCTCTGGGAGCCTTTTGCCTCAATGCCTACTTGCCTAATTCCCATCCATTTCCTAGACCTGTTCGTTCGGCATTAAAAATACAGGCACTGTCCTCTAGCCTAGACTCCTAACAAAAGCCATTTATTAATCTATTTCAGGAGTATTTTCCTTTTACTCACCTTCTAAATCATCACCAGATTCACCTTGCTAACATTAAGTGTTGGCCATGTTAGTCCACCATATGTCCAATCCCCCCCCTCCTTCTTCCTACCTATACTGCCACTACCTTTTTCCATGGTCACCACCATATCTCACCTGGATTATTGCCAACAACCTTATAACTAGTGTTTCTGCTTCTCTGTCTCACATCAGGCTGGAGTCAAAGTAAAACTCTTGCTGGAATAAAAATCCTATCTAACTGAGCTTCCATTTGAAATCCAACAAAGGCTTCTTTATTACCTTTAAGATGAAGTCCAAGTTCCTTAACACAACGAAAAGGCCCTTCACGTGAGATACCAATTCATTTCTTCAGTCCTATTATTGGCATTCTCAATTCCAGGCATTTACACAGGCGGCTCTGTTTCTAAGTACTCTGCCCACCCCTTTCTGCTCCCACCTAATTCTCCCTCATCATGAGGTTTTAGCTTAAATGCCACTTCCTCTAAGAAATCTTTGATTCTAGGGGATCTGCCTATATGTTCTTTGTAGCATGCTGTGTTTTCTATTATCTTGAACTAAAACTAAAACCAGCATACTATACCACTCTGGACCAAAAAGCAGAGCACTTAAAGTGTCTCACTTACTTAAAGATCCCAGTGCCTGGAACAGGTTTGGTGACAGGCAGATGTTCAGTAAATATTTATTGAGTAATTGAACAAAAGAACTAAAGTTCTTAAATGGCTTCTTTCCTTTGACTAGAAAAGTCTTAATTGAACTGGCCTCAACCTACCTGTCTAACTTTTTCTCCCACTATTAACGTTTCATTTCCTTTATAGGAAAATTACACTGCATTACTAGCTGAAATTTAAACACCATTTTAGTTTTTTATCTTAGTAACTGTTCATTTCTGGAATTCCCCTCTCCTTTCAGTTACAATCCAACTTAATTTTTTAACAAGATGAAACAAAAATGAAGCCTTTCTGATCCTTTCCAACCAGTAATCTTCCCTTCCTATGATGAAACAAACATTACATTTTAACTCTTACGTATTATATTCTGCCCTGTACAATGGCTATATATGAATTTATCTTAATTCCCTTAATACACTGTAGGTTTTTAAAAAGCAAGTAGAGCCGATTCTCATTTTTTGAGGATTCTGTACCTGCAACTTTGCTCACTACAATGTATTTGTAACACATTTAAATCAATATTCAAAGCACTTTTCATGGTCACTGGTGAACATGTGCAGAGCAGCACAACTTTTAAGTCATTCACTGCACACATGCACAGCTGAGGTCCAAAGGGTGATGCTCTGGCTTCTTGTTTCAGTTGTCATACTGTGAGCAGATATCTTTTCTCTGGTCTATTCAATACCATATTTTTCATATCTTTCTGCTTTCTGCTGGTGATTTCAGTTTAATATGGCCCAAGCCTAGTACTGAGATGCTGTGTAGTGTTCCTAAGCAAAGAAGGTTGTGTGTGATGTGCCTTACAGGGAAAATAACTGTTAGATGAGCTTTGTTCAGGCATGAGGTATAGTGTTGCTGGGTGTGTTCGATGTTAAAGAATCAACTACGTGTGTGTGTGTGTGTGTGTGTGTGTGTGTGTGTGCGTGTGTGTTAAATGAGGTTTCTTTGAAGAGAAACACACAAAGACAAGCATTGAATGGTTGATGAAAATTTGACCAGAGGCCTGCAGGAACCTAACCCTGTATTTCCCATAGGAACAATGACTCAGCATTTGGCAATTCAGTTTGTGGTGACTTTATAGACCATAACTACCTCAAATAACAAGGACTGACTGTGGGTAAAACTGATTTCCAGAATCTCTCGCCTGGCTTTAGTGCATCTCCATACAATAAGTGTTTCCAAGGGGTGGAGAGTAGTAGTCCATCTCCATATCAATAAGCAATTACAACACGAGAGAGGGCTTATCTGGACCAGAGAGGTTGGATGGGGGTCTCTTCTTCTGCAGCCTGGTCGCAAGAGACACGGGGGAGCAAAAGTGGACTGCTTGTAAGAAATAAATGGGTTTCTCCCACTTTATTTCTCTCTTTGACTGATTTCGGTTTCAAAGGTATTTTGCCCCAGGATTTTCCTCCCAGAGTTACACTGACTGTTCTATATATTAAGCATATTTTCCCCCTCAATGCCTAACAGTAAGTGCCTCACATAAAATGGGCAATAACTGACTAGTGAATATATAAATTAAATCTATGATCTCTTGGTAACAGAAAGGGGAATGGAAGAGATGGAAGCTGAGATTAAGATACGAGTAGAGGGGACTAAAATTAACACCCCCAAACAACAAAGAGAAAGACATGAGAATACCATCCTCACAAAAGTTCTTTTACAGGCTATTATACAATAATAATTCAATCCAAGTCTCTTGTGGGCATGGCCAGAAAGACTTAATTTGTTATATCCCTAAAATTAACTTACTGACCCCTAGATAAGACTTAAAATGTTAAGAAACCCTGGCAAAGACTTCCATATCCCATAAAAACATGTGAAGAGCTAAACATGAAATCTAAGGCTAAAAAAATACTTCAAAACTTTAAACCTCCTATTCATTCTCAGTGTCAACTATGGAGTTGGGATCCATCAGAGTTCCCTTCTATAGATGTTGTGATTCTTATGTACAAGCAGCCCTCACCTTCCGTGGCACCTTGTTAACTGAAACTTGTACACATTGGAACCATGTCCTTACTTTGCATCATGAGTTGCCACAGAAGAGCTGTACAAAGCTGACTATATAGAAGTAATTTCTGTGAGTTCCCATCAAAGTAATGCAAATAGCAAAGGCAAATGAGCATATTTTACTGCCCACTTCATTGTATTCCATAAGGTGGCCATATTTACTTGTTTATTGGTTTTTAAAACTTATATGGGACAGGCAATGCCCTAAAGTCTTCTACAAGCAATTCATCTAATCCTCTTAATAACTCTATGAGGCAGATAGTATCAACTCCATTTTACAGATGAGGAAACTGAGGCACAAAGAGGTTTAAGTATCTCTACTAAGTGATGTGCTCAAGATTTGAACCTTATCTGACTCTAGACATAAATATCTGGAGCTTATACTCCCTATTACAATCATGATTTTAACCACTGCCCCCTTCTCCTCTTGTACCCTACTCTGATCCATTATTTATCTCAACACCAACAGTAAGCTAAGTAAGTGGAATCATTTCACGCCCTTGCTCACCAGCTTCTTATCATACTTAAAATAAATACAAACTCCATGCAACAGTCTACAAACCTGAGACTACCCTCTTCTTTCATGCTCTTTCCACACTGTTCTCTAGCTACTGACCAGCTCTTTCCCCACTCGGGGTCTTTGTTCATTCTGTAATATCCTCTCTCTGAAATACTATCTTCTACTCTCTGTGCTCTACTTTAAATGCTTTTAAGTCTCAACAGATATGCCATATCCTCAGAAAGGCCTGCTTCAACCACCCTACTTAAAAATAGCCCTATTCATCATTCTCTACTTCAGCCCCTCTTCTTCATAAAACTTAACAAATATATTTTGCTTACTTGTTCTCTTTATCACTCCCCATCAAAGCTTGTTTACTACTATACTTTCAGTAGCTGAAAGAGTTCCAGATCAATAAATATTCATTAAATAAATAAACCAGGTTATCCTGTGGCTTCCTACAATCCTTAGTACACCTCATTCTCTTTGTCATATGGGTAATCTGACATAAGCAGCAGACCTATATAATTGGACTCTTCTTTACTGGTGATTATATAAGAATTGAGAATATACTTTAATTCACTGAAAGATTATCATCATCATATATTCTTAAAAAAATGGTTGTTGGCCCCATGTAGTTGCTGGGTGCAGACTTCAGAGCCACCTGTGTGATGGACTGACAGCTCTGCCTGGGAGGGTGACACTTGCCAGTTGTTGGTGGGATCCCACCTGGCAGTGGACCTCCACTTGGGAAATAGGGCCAATGCCTAAGGTGCACCCAGCACCAGCTGACAGCCCCACCTCACTCACCCAGTCCCTGCAGAAGACCCACCCCATCTGAACTCCTAGAGAAACTTCATTGAATAAATACGGCTCCTATCAGGAATACCCAAATAAACGAACTCCCCAAGAAACTGAAACCGGGAGGCAACAGAAACCCAAGGCAATGTCCATAGTTCCGCAGTCAATAAGGGGACTCCCCAAGAGGAGGAGCTGGCAAGTCCACACAAGAGGAGGGCCCTGCCTCAGATCTGCCTGCTTGGTTACCCCATTCCAGCTTCTGACTCTAGCTTATTGGAGCAGTATATGAGGTTTCTTTGAGCAGACGTCTGAGTCTCCAGCCCAAAGAGGTCAGACTGCAGCAGGTCACATATAAGCTACAGGATCACTCAGCTATGATGCAGGGATACTGGGGAGTCAGTCACATAGTCACCGTCATCTGCAGGGTCACCCAAGTGGATGCAGCTTGCAGATGGAAGACTATGGATTGCAGATTATGAAGAGTGAAGATTATAACGACTATGGACTTGCAGATTCTCAGCTTCCTTAACTGCGTGAGCCAATTCCTAAAATCAATCTCCTTTAATCTGTATCTGTACCCGTACTATACCTATATCTGTATCTCCTACTACTTGCTTCTCTGAATACTCAGAGGGTTTTGCTACTTTAAATGTTAAAAAGATGCAAATCTTCATGGTACTGAATGGAGTCCTCTAGTGAGTTACTAGATTCTGCATCAGAGACCTGAGGCAGTGGCCGTACTGTGTTGCAGGGGAACAGAGACTCACTGCTGCCTCCTTCCTGCTCCACAACAATTCAGCTTTGTCTTCACATGTTGGCTGAATACAAAATACAATCCAGATAAGTCTACATATTTAATTCTTCTACTGGGGAAAATCAACATATTTTTATTATTAAGGTCTCCATATTATGATGTGGAAAGAAAAGGACTTTTCATTCCCTTTAGGTATGAATAAATTAAAAAGAAAACACACATCTGAAAAATGTTACCAGTCTAGAAGAAATGGTAATTATGTTACTATTTTCAAATTACTCCTTATAAATCCCAACATAGCCAAAGGGATACTACCAACGTTAAATTCAAGCATCAAATCTGTATCCAGCAAATTTTTCAGGCTCTTCTACCCTTAATATTCAAATTACCTGTATGTATTTTAATTACTTAAGATTGTGTAATTTTATTGCTTTTAAAAATATTAACACATATATACATATATTATTTTTTAATTGTTGGAAAAGTGTCATTCTCAACATATGACCGGCTTTTTCCCATTTAAGTCAAAAGGATTTCATATTCCGAATGAATTATGTATTTGGTTTGGGGGTAAAGTAGGCGTAAATCTACACTTAAGATACAATCTTAAGATTATTTACAGAAAATTAATCCTCAATACTTATATCTACAAATATCGTAAGCACAGGTATTTTATACTCGTTTGTTAAATAAAGTGCTAACCTCCAGCATTCTAATTAGAATACTGCTGCCATAAATGAGACAAATTACTCAGTAATCAGCTGATAGTATAAACAATTCAAAAGCCAAACAGGAGTTATAATAAAACAGAAGCATGTAAATTACAGGTAGATGGTTGTAACAGGAAATACCAATATGAAGAGTACATTCTATGGGAACACTTTATTGACACAATCAGATTATCTACAATATACACACTTGTATAGCAAATGTTTTGATTTTTTATCTTTTCATTCTTGATTTATAGAAAGCCAATGACATCGTGGAGGTGGGAAATGCAGGGAGAGAACAGCAATGTAGCATCTTCTTAAAAATATAAAAAGAAAACCTTGAACATTAATTATATATAAACTACTTCCAAAGAGCTCTTTGTCCCATGGGCCAACTCTTTGTACTACAGGTGTTCCTACATGCTAAGAAGTTATATCATTATCTCAATTATGACAAAAATATCTCTTAATCTACTATATACCCTCTATTTTAGAAATCTGCTTCATCATTAAAAGAAATCAAAACCAGGGGTCCTTGGACAAACAGCTGACTCAAGGACTTAAGTAGTAAAAGCAAAGGATAAGCATGAAATGTCTTATGTCAGAAAGTGGAAAAGTGTTTTAAAAAATAAAAGGGCATGTCAAAAGGACACGTGCCAGCTTTACAAGGGCTCCCACTGGCCAAATCTGTGCCAATTTGAATTACCAAAGCAAGTAGAGACAGTAACAGATTATAACATATTGATTAAAGTGAAAATCCCTGGGGGAGGGATGAAGGGAAAGAGGGAATAAAAAAAATGAGAGCCCTTACTTACAATAAAATGATGAATATGGAGAGGAGGGTGGAGTGGGGGGGAGATGTCACCATCTATAACCATTACAGTATGGTTCAAGGAAGAAGCATCAGTAGATGCTAAGGCCAGGGGGAGTTTGATGAGGAGAGGTCTCAAAGTACCTCCCCATGGATTGCTTAACAGTTGCAATGAGAAAGGCAGTAACTATATGGTGGAAGAACCAGACAACACCTTAACTGTTGTAAATTACTAGCACACCCAATCCTACTTGCTAGAAAAACTTTTAGTAAAAATATTTGGTACAAAATTGTGAAAATTTGTTTTGGAAATACTACTAGTTATTACAAATTCAACTGCGTATCTTGTGGTACATAATGGCAATTCAAGTACAAGTTCCTCAAACGCAATTTCTAATAAACCTTAAAAGCCTAAGCTCCCAAGGTCCATTTTTTTTTAAGTATGGAAATATTCCTATTCAACAGCCAAAACACTCCTACTCTGTACTTAAAGCAGCTTCACACTCACATTGTTTTATGTGTAAGTTTAATTGTGAAACAAATCTTTCCTATTACTGACAGTTGCTTAAGGCCACTTGCATGGGTTGTTAGGTAAATCGATTTTTTTTTTAAAGGGGAGAGCATAATGTTTTTCTTTTCAAGCAGTATCATGTGTTAAACTGGCTTCAGAAGCAGATCAAATATCCAAGTGATTAAAAAATTAGTATTCTGTTAGAATTTTATTTGCATTATAGATCCCAATTCCAGTTTCTACAGGTATGATAAAATAGCCATTAATTTAGTAATAAAAATTTCCTGTTAAAGATTTTTGCTAACATTCAATTTCCTATTAGAACTACTCTAAGGAATAATAAATAATCTTTGTTCGTCTAGCTCTTTTAATTTTGGGCTACAGCTTTTAAAAACTGTCTCACAATGACAAAACCCAAAAAAAAAAAGCAAAGAACAAGAACATACTGAGAACATGATGGTAAACATTTTCATAATATATTAACTAATTTAATTTTAACAATATTGGAAGGTAGACTTACCTCATTTTATTCAGCAGAAGTGAACAATGTCTCTTGACATCACGTTTTCCCTCCAGTTAACCCTCCCACCTCTCATTTAAAAATAAAATTGAAATCCAAGGAAGTTTGCTCAGCTTGGGCATACTCACAACAAATCATCTTTTTAAATATGTGGCACCCTATTTCAAATACCCAAAATTAATGTAATTTTATTGAACATATTATCTGCCTCCTTCAGGAAGAAAATCCACAATAAAGTACCGAAATTAGCTAACTTAAAAAAAACCCATAAAACCTTCCAAAGAGAATGATCAAATGAGGAGACATGGTGTACTGGGACAATATGTGAAAATTACGTTTGTAAACACAAATGCTTTATATTGTACAATCTGATTACATGACTTAAGAGTTTTTTCACTTCTCATTAAGTTCAGATGCACTGCCAAAGATCAAACACTAACCACAAGTATGTAACTAAAATTCTTATCAACAGAATGACAAAATGAGAAATCCTGCACCTCAACAGTAATGTCTGTAAAGACTACCTCTATGAGAATTCAAATACTGGGTATTTTGTTAAACTTAAGTCAGTAATAGTTTTTTTTTTTCATTTTTCACCTGTGACTGACTAAACTTAAGATTTACCCAAATGCATTTCCAAATTCCAAAAACTAGACTTCAACTTTTCAGACATGAAGGAAATTGTTTCCGTAAGAACCACACTATTAAAACTTTGAAACCTTTATAATTTATCATTTCCCCTCAAGCTCTTAAAACCCCAAACATTTATACTTCAAATTATTTAATTAGGATTATGTGATTGGGGTAGAAAGGGGACCTTCTGCAACAGAACAGCTTCTCCGAAGGTGTTCACTGTCACCCTATGCTTGGAATCAACTTATCAGTGAGCCTACATCATTGGACCTGTGTCAGATTTATCACTCCATTTTTGAAAACTTTTTCAGTCTCACCTTCCTTTCAGCAAGTATACTTTTTACAAATACCAGGACCTATCTCTTTAGTGAAGCTTTTGTTCAGTTTTGTGTTTTTCATTCTGACTTTCTACAGTATTTATGCTTTAGAGCCCCAATTCAGATATCATGCCATCTTGTAGTGTTCTTTCTTTTTCATGTGCATCCACTTGGCATAATCATAAGCTGTCCCTGGAACCATAAGATGCCTCCTATCTTACAGTACTCTACGGGGCTTGTGGTAGGTATTTAATAAGCACTAACTGAAGGACCCATCTAAGGTATGGCCGCAATTAGTAAGGATGTCAGTAATGTATTTTCAGTTACTGTATAACATTTAAGTATTTACAATCTATGACGAAAATACACCACTTGGAAAGATACATATTGGACTAAGGAAAATTACTCTGAACCTAAGAAAAATTGGGAAAAGTTGTGCATAAATCACAGACTAATAATGACACAGCACTACAGGCACAGCAAACTGACCACAATATAAAGATCACAGGATAATGTGAAACTTATTTATTAAAGTTGTGAAAGCTGGTTACAGAGGACTACTGATTCTGAAGCACATAATGCAGCTCATGAATGCCAACATTTTTTTTAGGATTAATTATAGTGAGTACCTTCATTAGGACAGCTAAGATTTTCTTTTTCACCCATAAAAACATCTGTTTGCTTCCCTTTTGTTGAGGGGCATCCAACTTACAGACATTATTCAGAGCACAGCAAGAGGCTAGAAAAACTTTTTTAACGACAGGTACATATATAGGGGAAAAAATAATAAACACTCTCACTGAATTTGGTTCAGAACCCTAAGTATTATAAATTTTTTCCTAGTAATTTTTAACTTGTATAATGTATACACTAAAAATTCACCTCTACTATAGTGAAATATGACAATTTTTAAAGTAATGTCTTGCAAAAGTCAACAAAAACTGTTAATATATGTTCTGAAAGCAAACATCTAGATTTAAATCTAGAATCTCTTTTTTAGGTGTGTTACTTTGGGCAAGTTCCTGGACTTCTTTGTGGCCAGTTTCCTCATTAGTCAATTAAGAACAATAATGTCATCATTGTTCTTGGCACGTGGCAAATGCTCAAAAATGATTAGCTTTTATTAGAAATATCTGGATTTAAAGTCCCTGCCCTCAAGAAGCTCACATCCTAGAGACAGCAGACAAATACATATAAATAAAGGAAGTGGTAGGGAAAAGAGTGTTATGTGTGAATGCATGCTATTTTACCTAAGAACTGTATTCTAAGAAAAACAGGGAGTGGTGGTAGATGAAATCTGAGAGGGCAGCAACCTTAGGTCAGTTTAAAAAAGTGACAACTGAAGAATGAATATAAGAAAAATTAATAGAAAAAATGCTCAATATGTCTATTTGCTTGGTTCTTTAGTGATTTGCTAAAAATGCATGAAAATAAATGGCAAGAAATTGAATTTTCAATACATGTCTTTTTTCTACTATAAAAATATATGGCTGTATGGATGAAAATTTTTGAAACAATTCAAAAGCATGCACACACATTTACCATATATTGATGAATTATAAAAAATTATTTATATTAGAATTATGCAGAACTTAAATACTCTCCTAAGAATTTAGAAACTAAATACAATTCATGTCGAAAGAAGACATCCTAAAATGACTGGCTAACTAGACCCTTTCAAGTAAAGCACAAAACATGCTTGTCTACTGTTGCACATAACAAAATCACTCATTTAATAATTCATTAGCTAAATCTATCCACAAGTCATAAATAGCTATAAATTGGTTCCAAAATGGTAATACAAGGTATTTAATTTTCAGGCTAAAGAGCTCTGGTAAGCCAAAAGAATTTCTTGCCAATTTGGGAGAATGGATTGAATAACTGGAAAACCCTTTCTGTAATGTGTTTTACTTGTATATACTACTCTTCTACTGTCAGAGACCAAGAATTTGATGCCGTATTTTAGAGACTTCTTTTTCTTGATATTGTTCAGTCTCTTTAAGGATAAATTGTCAACTTCAATTTGCCTTCATAAATCTTTTTACATTTTGGAAGAAATTTTTTGCATTAGCAGTATCTTTAAAATCGAGAAAATACAGAACAGAAATTAGCAGATGGAAATTGCAGTATTTCTTTCCAAAGACTATTCCTCAATACATCTTTTGAAAGATTTCTGTAATATCCTTTACAATATTAAAGTGAAAGCATTTGTGATTTGGCAAACACAAGGCACACTCAATAGAGCTATTTATGTGAGTTTTCGTATATGTAGGTTAAGATGTTCATTCAGGGGAAGAGTTTCAGGGAAGTGTCCACTGAAAAATGATTAATGGATTAAGACACAGTTCTAACATACACTAAGTAATCTAGTTTGACAATATTTTCCTTATTCCTTCAAATGCTATATTCCTTCAATATTTTAGATGTTATAAAATATTTTGTACATTACATAACAATAGGTGTTTTAAGAGTTTATGTCAAGTACTATGCTAAGTGTTTCACACCATATTAATCATCACAAGAACCCTGTGAAATAAATATCATCTCCATTTTATAAATAGGGGAATTTAGAGATGCTGTTCCAATGCCCAAGATCACTGTTTCTAAGTAGTGGACTTGGCATTTCAACCCTATTCTGATCTCTGAACCACAAACTGAATCCCAGGTCCATTAAATATCACCTGGCCATGTCTGTGTACAGCAGGAGAGTGTGCATGGCTACCAGGTAACTATAAAAATATACAGATGGACAAACACACATAATTAGAGTAAACAAGGGAAGCACATATGAAATGACACCTTAAAAAAGGCATAAACAAATAAACAATTAAATACAATGTCCCAGAATGTTAAGTAGTATCAGCTGAGACTGGAAGGAGTCAACTCTTTGTACACTGAAAAATGAAGTTTCAATCTACCAAGCAGTTTTGCTTCCCAAAACTGGAACTTTATCAAGTGACTAGATATAATTACCAACTTACAGAAAGTATAGAGATTAGAGAAACATTTTAAAAACCCCAAAAGAATCCAGTTAGCAAAATCCAGACTAAGGGATAACCAGTTTCTTCAACAAATAAATTTCAAGGGGAAAAAAAGAAGATGGAGGTTGAACCCATAGATTAAGCACATCAAGAGATACACCAATTAAACAGAAACATCAAAAAGGAATTATAAGGCAATTAAGACTGACTACATACTGGACACTTGATATTAAGTAATCATCTTTTTCAAAAAGGTGTGGTAACGATATTTTTTTAACGATTTTAATTGATATATTTGTAGATGAAATGACACAGTGTCTGGGATTAGCTTCAAAAGAATATGTAGTGGGGGTGGTAGGTAGAAGTACAGATGAAGGAAGATTGGCTAAATTATTGAAGCTAAGTCATGTGTACACACAAGCTCATTATAATATCCCCTCCATTTTTGTATGATTTGGCATTTTTCATAAAAAAAGCCAAAAAAATATGAAAAAATTCCAGTTAGGTAGATATAAATAAGTAAAACAATAAAATTTCTTCAAGATTAAAAGTTTTTTAAGCTGTCTATATTTTTCTCTTAAAAGAAAGTTTTAAATAAACAATGGAAATAAGAACACAGTACAGGAGCATAGAAAAAAAGGTTCAACTGTGGAACCACACTGTAAAAACTAGGAGTACTAGTAAGTGGTACTTAAAATGTAAAAGGCCAAGTACTTTTAATTGATATATCAGTAAACAGATGAAAAACTACTTGTAAACACACTAAAGGGTACAGGAAAATGTGAGAGGCAGTTAAGTGCTTTTTTAAAAGCACCCTGACAGAAGTACCAAACAGACTAAACTACAGAAAGCCACCCCTAAGAAATGCTGGCAGAAGATAAACTCATCTTTCTTTGTAATTAAATTCTTAGTATCTACTTTCATCCAGTTACTAAAAGAAAGGAAGGATAATTAATTTATTGTTTCACCAGTAATAATTACCTACAGTCAGTGCAAAGAAAAGTTGATATGGGAAGACTAGAAAGCTGACAATCATCTTTGCTTTCAAGTTCTAAGAAGCAAAGTGAACAGAGATTTACTGGTAAGATAGGGAAAATATGGGGGAAAACACCTGAGAACAGAAAGCAAAGCAAAACCAACAATAAGTTGAAGTTGAGGTATATTTATAGAGGCAAGTTTCTTGAAGGCAGATGTTTTACTTTTCAATCAGAAAATACAGTGCTAATCCAATAAATAAAATTATTACCTGTTGAAATAATTGAATGAACCTTTTCTATAAAAGCAAAAGGTTCTCTCTCTGCTAGTCTGGAGCTGTAGGTTCTACAGCTCCAGTACATTATCTAAACATTTAGGAACTGAAAATATGCAAATAACACCAACAAAAATCAACTTACACAAGGGAAAAATGCAAGCTATGCTTAAGAGAATAACTTAAAATGGACCATCTACAGCAGTTGCCTTAGGACCTTGGCCAGAGCTGTCTGAATCACTCTCACAAAAAGAATAAGGACCACTGATGAAATTGATTCACCATTAATACTATACATTGTGATGAAAGAGAAGGATTATTTGGGCTTAAATAATAAGTAGCAGTTTTGATCTACCACTACCACGTCATCTTCACCTCCTCCATTTTCAAAATTTGGAGAAAAAAATGGAACAGAACTGCAGCAACTTTCAATTTATACCATGTGAGACACCAAAATATAAACATATTCAATTTTATTACAGCCTGAAACAAAGGACGGCAAGTCATAAGATGACGACGGTCAAGCTAGTCCTAGCTGGTGGGAGTGGTGCCACTTTTATCATTTCCCGCCACAGCTGCCTTTCATGCAACTTGAGTACGAGTGGGAAGAAACTGGCACTCCAACCTCTAGTTGGCCTATGGTATTTATCTGCTTTTCCTCATTCCACATGTTCTGCGAAACAGTGCCATTCACCACCACCAGGAGGTGCAACAATTGTGGAAACTGTCTCCCTATCTTCCATACAAGTCTTCAAGGTCTCAAAAGCCAGTATTTGAAATATCTCATTATTAAAAACTGCTATCATAATGGATCTAACAGTAGATCCAGGGAACACACTTTGAAACTGTGTATTTTTCTTTCTGAAGTAAACTTTACTGGGTAGGAATATACGCTAGATAAAAGTTCTAGTTTTACTGAGTCATAGGATGAACTTATTTACTGCATAAAGCACTTAAATATAACATTATTGATTACCACTTTTTAATTTCCCTTTTCAGCCAAAACTATCTCTGGAGGATAATGACTTTCCAAAAGTCATCTGCTATTGTGAAATACTACTAATTTTTTTTCTACCCAACAGCAATTTACATCTCCAAATAATCAGCTAAGTTAGAAAAAGTCTTACTCTGGTCAAATCCCCTCAATTTTACAGATAAGGAATCCACTAGTCTGGAGATTCATGTGATTCTGCCTCATTACATATATGGCTGGTTTAAAAACAGTGTCAGAATCTGAACCCAGGTCTCCAAAACTTCTAACCAGTGCCCTTTGTATCATAACTAACCCGCATTCTATTCATCCAAGCTCTCAGACCTTAATCATTTCATTGTTTCTTCATTAGCCAAGTTCCCTCATCACCTTATCCCCTTGATAATCAGGGCTGCCATTTTATGGATCTGATTCATTCCATTACGGCATTTTAGGGTGAATGAACAGTTTAACTGGACACAGTGCCACAGGTACTAATTGTGTAAGATGCTTATATTTGGGGGGAAGAACTTCAGTGAAAGATGAAAATTAAATTCTGAGTATTCATCAGTAAAATATCTTAATATCATGTTCTAATCTTAATCTTAGTATCATGTGTCAGTCATCCAAGACAACTTCAGAAAAGTCATTGGTGGTAACATTCTTACATGTTCTTAAATAACTTGGTTCAAGTCTCCATTCTAAACTGGGTAGTAAAAAGGAAGATAGGAAGTTATTTTTCAATAACAGCTCTTCCATTACATGACTTGTGACTTGATTACTTACATGGCAAATTTAACATGAAGCCCTTCAAGAGTAGTAACACAGGTGATAAAGACAATACAAAACGAACAGCAGCAGCAAGAATATGGCATTGATTTGCATCTACCGAAAAATGTACAGCCTCTTCAAATTTTTGAGCACCACAAATTTAGTCCTCTAAGATAACAAAGTGTTTCACAGTGGTTTTCTTCTGCTGTCCTCTGTCTCAGAAATGGTTTTGTAGAGACTTTGGACTTAAAAACGATTTAAGCTGGTAGCCTAGTCTTTATACCATATATTAAAAAAACAACCAATGAACCTGGATCTAGAAAAGAGCCACGATTTTATTTTATTTTTGGAAAGCAAAAGCAAAGGATATGTAAATAGCAAAATAAGCCCCAAACATCTGAGGGCTTAATGGCCAAATGAGTAACTGCTAAAAGATAATTACTAAAGCAAATCACCTTTCAAACATGTTGTTTCTCTTAACAGAGTTTAGCTCACTCTCAAAAAAAAACTTCTGTTATATTTATCAAAGGTATGATCTAAAAATATTTTTAAGGGTTTTATATGCCATCTAAACCCTCAAACAACATTCTAAGGCAGGGATCCATCATTATTTCCATACTGCACCTGAGAAAACTGCAGCACTTAAAGTTGAGTAACTTGCCACGGTTACAGAGCTTGAACCCAGCTCTGCAGGTTCTGAAACCTCTGCTCCTTAGGTGCTCTAGCTATTGCCTTCTTGGGAGCATAGAAAATTCGAAAATATAGTTCAACTCTAAATTCTATCTGTTGCATTATTCAAGCCACTGTGAATTATTTTTTCTGGTGTCAAGGAAGCTTCGATCGTTTGCCATCTATACTTCCTGATTTTAGGTTCAGTGTGTAGCAAAATTTTTGCCACCAGTTACTGTATAATCACTAAACCCAAAAGGACGGTTTGATTAAATTCTTAAACTTTATTTCCTGCAGGCCTAGAAGATCCTAACCACCGTTACATCTGCTACACTCAGTAAGTATTAAGGTTTTCCTAGTGTAGTTAAATTTCCTAGTAACAACTAAAGTTATCTCTTAAGTCTTAAAGGAAATCAACTACGTACTACTAGCCATTTTGCTTGTCAAAGAAGTTAAAAGCAGATCAAAAAGACAGAAACAAGGTTGTTTTCTTCTTTAGGGAATTTCTCCAAGACTTGTTAATTAAACCGAATGGAACAAGTAGCCCTTCAAAAATGAAGTTGGAGTGGAAAAGGAAACAGGAAAAGAAGAACCACAAGTTATGTGGTGATCTACTTTCACTGGTGTTGGAAAAGCAAAGTTTGAGTCTCCTCTTGAGTAACTTCAGCCTGACCACAATGACCACTTGTTACACCTACCACCCACTTCAACACTTCAGTGCACTGCGCCCCGACCCCAAGTCTGCTGCCCAGAAGGCAACCCCAAAAGACAGTCCTCCCCCCCAGGGCAGTGCCCCAGGTCTGGACTGACCAAAGGGGCTGTGCCTGGAGCGGTGGGGCAGGGTGAGGAAGGCTAGGTATGAGAGAAGGGGGCTAAAAGGACGTTTTGGAACGAGGAAGGGTCTCTTCGCAGCTGCGCCGATCCGCGCGAGGTTCAGAGCCACAGCGAGGGCCGGCCGCCGCCATGATGGGGCTGGCCGAGCCGGGGGGCGTGACGCGGCGGCCCCAGAGCACAGGGCCGGCTTCCCTTCCCCTTGCTCCACTCCCCCGCGTGGGCCTCGGCCACAACTGCCTCCGATACTCACGCTTTGTCCACCAGCTCCCGCACCTTCCACATGTTCAACATTGTGCCCTGCGCGGGCCGGGCCGCCGCCTTCCCCTCCTGCTCCCCACGGACCCGAGAACTCTTCCGCGCCGGGGAAGATCCAGGCCGGGGTCGCCTTCGCCGCCCGCCGCCACGATCTCCCCCAGTCGGCTCCTCTTGTCACAGCTGCGGCGCCGCCGGTGACACGTCGAGACGCGAGGGCAGAGGCGCTGCGTGGAGCGGAAGTGCCCTACTTTCCGCCGGCTGCGCGCAGGGCAGGCCGGGACTTGTATTTATTTATGCGCGTCGAGCGGGGACGGTTAAGCTGAGAGTTGGAGCGGTAAGGTTGGTACAATTTTTCTTAAACTCTCCCGGTTCTCCACGCCCCCGTCCCCATTCTCCTGACCTACACAACCAGAAACTCCGGGGGCACGGCCCAGCCATCTGTGCTTTAACAAATTCTCCGTGCTGAAGTTTCAGAACCACTGGTATATAGACACATTCAAACATGCTTTTCAAATATTAAGCATTGCTATGTTATTAATAATGATTATACTGAAGTGTGCTTGACATATGTATTCCTCATTGACAAATACCGCTGTATTTGGTTCCAAATGTCCAAATACACGACCTTCTTTGGGCCTTAGTTTCCATCCTGTAAGTTGAAAAGGTTGTATTCACTCTAATTCTGTAATACAGTTGTTTTATGTTTAGAGAGCTATCCGACATCCTTGTTACATACTTTATTATTCTTAATGCATAACTACACAAGCCACTGCATTTAGTGTTTTATTACAGTGGTTGTTATCACTTCATTTTTCACTTATTCATTTTTGACAATGCCCATGTTAAAGCTGCAGCCTTAAAGTTCATTTGATTCAAGTGCTTAAATTTTACAGTTCTTTTCATGTTACAAATATTTATTGAGCATCCTCTATGTGCCAGGACTGGGAAATACGGCTGGGAACAAAACAAGATCTCAGCTCTCTTGGATCTCAAAGGTTTTTGAAGGAAACATAATAATGAAGGAAACATTTAAGATAATTGCAGATAGAAAGTGCTTCAAGAAAAGAGAAGATAATGTTATAAAGAATGATGTTAGAGGAAAATAACATTAAAGCTGTTTTGAGGACATTATGTTTAAGCTGAAAGTTGAATAATAAAAAGGAGCTGGCCATAAAAAAAAATGCAAGAAAAGGCCTGGTGGAGGAAACAGGTGAAGACTGATTTACAAACAAGTGAAATTGATTGCTGCTAGTCAAGAAACGAGGTAACAATGATTCCCCAGGCAAGACCCCAGAACCTCTGACTCCTAGTTCTTCAGGTCAAGTCACCTCTTCATGCACCTTTGCAAATGGTTTCAACAAAGCTTTGGGATTAAGGCCTGAGGGAAGCAAGTTGAAAGGGTTTCCAGGCCAAAAAGTACAAAAAACAATTCAGGACAAAGCTATCTCAGGTCTGCATCAAGATAGAGTACTTGGGCAGACCTAAAGTGAGTTGGAAGGTGTGTGTGGGAGGGGCAGGTAAAGAAGAGCAGAAATAGCTAGAGAAATGGGCTTTCAAATAAGAGGTTTGTGTTTCATATTGAAAGGACTGTTCAGCTTAAGATCCAAGGGATGGAATGTGACCAAAGAAGATAAGAGAAACTACTTTGCATAAATAAGAGCTCAGCAAATTAACTTTCAAACAGGCGGGTCCAGGGTACACCAGCAGAATGGGCCTGGTGTAAAAATAACTATCTTCCCTACACTTAGCCTCTTTGCCCATTCACAGCAATTCAGCCTCACCAGAGTTACCCGCAGAGTACAATGTCGCTGTCTATTTTGTTTGTTTCAATACCATGTTTGGAAGTGTCTAGACTTATTCCATAGTTGTCACCTGGTGGTTTTCACAGGTGGCTTCGACCATCTAGAAGGCTGATACCAAAAAAACCTGCCTGTCTACCTTTGATTCAGGAGAGCCTCTAAAGGACTCAGAAGAACCAGACAAGGAGAGTTTGTTAAAAGTGGTCTCCAAAGACTAACCATCTGCATGTCAACAAAGTGTTTCCTTTTTACCTTTACCTTGCAAGTTTTGGAGCAATGTAAATGTGTCCGTGGTAGAAAAGCAAGTGAGAAAATGTCCCCACCCACTCCTCTTCAAGAAAACGTATTTTTCACTAAGTGAGCTGACACTTGTACTAAGGCCAAACCAGCACAAGGTTTGAAAGCAGATGCCCAGCTGTGTTATTTATGTGTGAGAGCAGCTGTAGACATTGACTGTTTATCTCCCGACTGTCTCCTTGGTGTTCCTTCAGAGGAGTTTATTTCATGGTATGCAGGAATGTCAGTCATGGGAAGGCACTGCCACAGATCTTTCTTCAAGAGAACCAGCTTTGAGGAGTGTGGATGGCCAGCAGTTTCCAGCAGCCACTTTCCAGAGATCAGCCACAGTATTTACACTAATGTTACACTCTTCACTGGGCTTTTCCCAGCCAATGACTGAATCAAGTGTGCTGGCGCCAGGCCACTTCTCCCCAGTTCAGGACTCCTCTACTGGGCAAGCATTGCTCTGGACTTCTCATCGGTTTGGCCCAGATTTCCTCCAAGTTTCACTGCAAATGGGCGTTCTTCCGGCCCACTCTTCCTTCCTTCCCTTTCCCCCTTGACAGGTGTCAGAACTTCTTTGTGGTCTGAGGTAATCTCCATCTATTCTTTTTCCCTCTTCCCTTTATACTCCATAGACATTCCCCCAGTAAATCTCTTGTATTTGTAATTCTGTCTTGGCTTCTGCTTCCTAGAATACTGAAACTAACACAACAAGCCAACAGTTGTACCTTGGCTCCAGTACTTGGCCCAGTGAGTTTTGTTTTTGATCACACCTGACTGTCCCTCTCTAGAAGTCAAGATACTTGGTTTCTTATCATTATGAGGGTTGCCACAGGAGCCATGCAGATTATATGTTGTGGAATCCCAGGGGCACCACTGATGTGTACTACCATGAACTGTCAGACAACCACAGAGAGGAAGTATAAAGTAGTGGTTAAAGAGAGCAAATTCTGGACTTAGGCAAACCTAGGCCCAAAGTTTACATCTCCTATTCCATAGCTTGGTCGTTCTGGATAAGTCAGTTAAGCCAGTGTAGCACAGTGATTGTGAACTAGGACTCCGGACCCAGATTGCCTGGGTTTGAAACTTAGTTTTGCTACTTAATAGCTGTGTGACCCTGGAGAAATTATTTGACATCTCTGTGACTCAGTTTTCTCATATAATGAGGGAAAAATAGAAAACTACTTAAAAAGCTTTTGCAGACAAACCAGGTAATGTTTAAAGAACTTACAGAAGTTCCTAATGCAAAGTAAACAGTAAATGTTAGCGATCCTGCTACTACTACTATTATTACTACTTCTAGTAATGTATTAATCTGTACAATTTATTCAGTATTCAACAAGTATTTAGTAAGCTCCTACTATGTTCCAGGCACTGTGCTACATGATAGATATATAATTGTAGATAAAACAGACCTGGTAAATAAGCAAATAGATGTGGTAAACATAGTAAACTCAGTGATATGCTAAGGATCAACTGAAATAAAACGTACAACTCACTTCACATTGGGTCCTACATGTAGTAAGGGCTCTCTAAATTCTACCTCATTATTATCAAATTCCTTATCTTATGAGGTTCTCAACTTTTTTCCTTATAAACTGAGGGGTTGGTCTGTCAGTATCCTAAACCTAGCTATATATCAGAAATTCCTAGACATCTTTAAAAATTTCAAGCTCTTGTCCTACCCCTTGAGTTCCTGATTCAGTAGGTGTATTACTCCCTATACCTTCGGTCACAAGTGACAGAAACTCAAAACTATCTTCAGCAGATCAAGGGAATTCATTGACATAGGAGACTGGGGAGTTCAGAAACAGAATTTGCCTCTGCAACTTAGCAAATATTGTCAGAACTCTCTGATTCTCATTTTCCTTAATTGCAGATATGTTTCTCCCATTGGCGGGGAACAGGGTTACCACTTTGTGGAGAATGGGTTCCTTTTTTTTTTTCAGTGAGGCAACCAAGGGGGAAGAGACACTTTTGTCTTTCATCCACTGAGTCTGATATCACAGGAAATCACTCTGACTGGTCCAGTTTGGATCATGTGCCTATCTCAGGGCCAACCACCTCTAGGGAGGTGTGCATTACAGACTTGGTAGCCCTAGGAGAACCACATGGAGTGGGGGAAACTGAAGAAAGCCCTGCTTTGGCAGACAAAAGCAACAGTTGTTTTTGACTGTAGTTCTAAGGTGGGGCCTAGGAATCTGTATTTTTTAAAAACCTCTTCAATGGTTTTGCTAGGGTTTGGGATACCCTTGGTTAGATGACACGAGGTCCTTTTCAGCTCAGACACCATTTTTTTTAGGGTCCAAATTCTACAGAAGTTGGGTTGGGGAGAGAAAAGAGTGCCCCGGAGGATAATAGAAAAGAAAAAGAATCAATGAAGAAGGACAGAGTTAAGTGGCGTTGCAGCACTGTGCTAGGTAAACTGGCAGCAGGGCTAACTTGCTAATTCTCTGTTCTGCTGACAGCTGGACTCTTCTTGGCTGAAACTCAATTTCCTTTCAGGGCTGTCTGCAGAGCTTAGGTGAGCCTATTCAGAAAACCTGGTAGGTGCTTTAAAGAGATAACACAGTCTCAGTCCTTCTGCAAGAATGTGTAGGCACCGACGGGAGGTGAGGTGAAGGCAGAGTGCTTGTGGAATAATTTCCTGCTTCCTGGGATACAATGTCTCCTTCTGTCTCCTGTCCACAGGTGATCCCAGAGTGGATGTGCTGCTCTTGGTAGCTAGGCCTCTGAGCACTCTATTCACAGGAAGCCATGGTACCCTCAGTGAAGCAGTTAGGCAGCTCGTGACTGTGGGAACCAATCCTTCATTGTCAAGTCAAATTCGGGGTGAATGGGGTGGATGTCAGAAAGGATAGGCGGGCTGGTTTCTGAGGCACGGTTTTTCTAGAGGAGGTCAAGTAGCCTGGGAAAGCCCCCAGGTGTCCAGAGTTCACATGGAGGCTCTGCTGCTTCTTGAACTCTTATCAGTTCAGCTGAATTATGTTCTAGAGGAAGAGCTTGCTGCAATGGATATCAAAAGAGTCTGATGGACAGACCCCTGCTCTTTAATAAATAGAATGAATGTGGCTAAAGATGGGGGTCATTCAGCACACAGCATTCTTTCTTGGTGGGGAAGACCCAGCATTCAGCATTTACTGGGCCCCTGCAATGTGCAGTGGGGTAAAAGTAGATGACTGAACATGTTATTGCCCAAGGTGCTTATAGTCTAATATGAAGATAGACATATAAACAAACAAAAACCACAAATTTAAGGAGGCAGTGTAGTGTGTTGGGGAGAGGTCAGAGCACCAGCGAGGCTATCAGCAGGTCCTTGGCTCACACCCCATAGCTGTGTGACGTCAGCTTAATTAGTTGGCCTCTCAGGTCTCAGCTGCCTTGTTGGAAAAGTGGGCCTGATAAGACTCCCAGACTCATAGGGTTGTTGTGAGGAGATGACACCCTAGCATAGAGGTGGACACATCACGTTAATCAGATCTGTTAAATAAAGTCTGTTGCCATTGCTGAACTGTTTGTATCTAGAGATCATAGGACATATAAGAAAGGGTATTAGAACAGGTTCATTAAATCTTTTAATAAATTTAAATTTGGACACTCCATTGCCAAGAATTGTACTGTGAGAAATAGACAGAATTCCTGTTTTCATGAAGTTTGCAGTCTGAAGGAGGAAGTGAATGTTAAAACAGATAATGTTTCCATAAATCTATCATTGCAAAGTAGGATGAATGCTGTGGAAGAAAAGGATGGGGGTGCTGTGAGAAAATATAACAGGAATTTTACTCATTTTGGGAAAGGGAAAGGCCTTTTTGGGAAAGTGACATTTAAAGTGAAGTGGACAGATAATACTGAGTTAAAATGAGGTAGAGAGGGGAAGACCATTCCAGATAGAGGGAACCTCGTGCACCAAGGCCCGAGGTAGGAGGCAGCTTGGCAGCTCTTCTTTCTCCCAGGATGAGAAGGAAGACCCAGTGAGGGTGGAGGGAGAGGAGCAGAATGGCTGGAGATGAGCTGGGAGAGGAGCACAGATGTTCTGGTTATTTGCCTGCTTGGTCCATTCACCAGCCTCCTCTGCCCTGCCCCATGCCTTCCTGACCTCTACCGACTTCGTGACCTGCATTCTCATGGCTTCTGGCTTCCAGCTGGGTTCAGCTAATGTGAGGTGGATCAGAAAATGGAGGACCGCTAGGCCTTGATACTTCCTTCCCCTTCTTTCCTGCTTCAGCAGCATGGTTCCGGTAGTAGCCAAGTCCCTCTGTGGCCACTTCTGGTGTCAAGTGGTCCACCTTCCTCTGGCTCTTCCTCTAAGTTTCCTTCCCTTGCCTCTTCAGACTTTGGGTGGCAATATCTTCACCCTGAGGCGAACCCCTGGGTGCTTCCCCAAATGCTGTTAGTTTCCTCTCCCTGTCAGCACTGCTCTAAATTGTGTCTTTGTTGTGCTGTCTTCAGCTAAACTCTTAAATGTGCCAGTGTTTGCTGTTGGGACTCTGACTGATATAAAGAGTCAAAACATGGAGTGCCATGTATGTCAAGTTAAGGACATGACCTTGTAGGTCTGTATCAGGTGGGCAACAAGAAGGTACAAGAGTACTATAGCCACTTCTTTGTTACTCTGTGCCCTTACATTCCTGTTTCTCTGCTCCTCTTTAGAGAAGGTTGTCTTCTTCACAAACAGGCTCCTCTTCATTATTTCTCAAGTCACAGTTGACCACTTCTGCCTTCTCAAAACTCCCTGCTCTTTTTGCTCTCCTGAGCACGGTCTTCTCATTTTCCTACCTTTCAGGCTCCTCAGAAACCTTGTGTTCCTCTGCCTGGCTTGTAGATGTTGAGGAACTTTCTAGGACTTTCCTCTCTCCTTCACTGCCAATGTCAACCATAATCATCTCTCATCACAACTAAATGCTTCCTAATCCTCCTGAGGGTTAGGACTCAAGGCCAGTTTTGAGGAAAAAAGGTGGTGGTGAGCCGTGGGCCTAGTAGATACCCCTAAAATCTGTCATTGACAGTCTGACAGTACTTTTTTAGCACTGAAAAATATATGTATGTTCTAGTCAGTCCTTCCTAAGAATAGGTCTGCATGTTATTGATTGGATTTTTGTAGCATTTTGGACTTTCAGTTTAGATTTGGAAGTACCAAGGTTTGGTTCATAATTTTTTTAGAAACTCTCCCTTGCCTGTGAGGTTACTTCTGCTGCTCTCATCCTTGATGTGTTGATTTGACTAGTTTCAGAACTTACTCCTTTCTTCTTCTTTTTAATGCTAAGTATCTATTCTGGTGACACCTTGTTATTATAGAAAAAGAGTGTCATGAGTTTTGTTTTGTCTGTGAGTGGTTTCCAACGATGGGAGCTTTTTTCCTGTGTGTTAGCAGTTCTCTTGAATTACCACTTGAACATTATGGCCCTGGTGGGTGGCATATAAATCTAGTTCCTGTTGGGCAGGTATAACATTAGAATTTCCCCGCCTTTGATGACTCACCCTGAAAAGTGGTCGGTCACTGATCTGGCCTGGGAAGCCTAAGATCTGACAGACCTAAACACCCATTGGGAGGGGAAGGAGTGGAGAAAAGGCACACACTATTCCCTTTTTAAAATATAGTTTCATTCTCTTTTTTCAAAATTTTTTCCTTGAAATGTTTTTGTTAGTTTTCTTTATTAGAAAAATAAACTAAGTTCATATCTCCTCACTTAATACCCTGTGACTCAGCAATTCAAGTCCTAGGTATTTATCTGAAAGAAATTAAGATTTATGTCAAAAGTCTTATGCAAGAATGTTCATAACAGCTTTATTCACGACTGCCAAAATCTAGCAGCAACCCACATGTCCATCAACAGGATATAGACAAATTGTGATACATCATTTGAATGGAATACGACTTAGCAATAAAAAAGAATGAACTATGAATATGTGTAACAACCTGGATCAATCTCATAGATATAACAATGAATGAAAGAAGCCCGACACAAAAAGTTATGACTCCATTTATATACAATTCTAGAACAGATAAAATTAGTCTTAGGTGAACTAAATTAGAACCGCTGTTGCCTGAGGTGGAAGGAGGGGTGGGAACAGGCAAATTAAAAATGAAAACTATATACATTAATTTCAACAAATGCAGAATGCAAAGATGCATAAAGAAATGTTAATCCCTTCGCATTTATTTTCACCCCACTATGGTAATCCTGTTGAAAGTTTGGTATGTACTTTTCCACATGTTCTTTATGCTCATACAAATATAAAGAAATATATGTGCACATATGTATATTTTGCTTAGGATCATGCTGTACACAATGCTTGCTTTAAAAAAAACCTGCTTTATAATGTATCATGGATATCCTGCTAGTTCAGAAAACATAAAATGTAACTCATTCTTTTTACTATTGATGTAATTCCTTGATATGAATATACCATAACTTATTGAACCATTTCCTATTGATGGATAGTCAAGTTGTTTCTATTTTTTGTTTTTGCCACTGTAAACAATATTGCAATAAAATTGATCTTTATACATTTATCTTTATATATAGTATTTAGAATAAATTCTCAAAAGTGGCCATAGGGAAGGATGTGTGTTTTTTGTTTAATTGGATGTTGGCAGATTATATATGAAAGAGATTATAGCAGTTCTCGCTCTCACCTGCTATAAGAGATTATAGCAGTTCTCAAGCAACATATTGAAAAGCTCATTTTGTCACATCCTCACCAGCACTAGATGCTATTGCTCTTTTGAATTTTTGCCTATTGGATTGTGTCTTGCCTAAGGGTTTCAGCACCAGGCAAGTTCACTGTAGATTCAGTAAGACCAAGAAATGACAACAGAACATTCCTGAAGTAAAAGGGTTTATACCTGGCTTTATTCTCCCAGTGGTAAATAGGTTGGGCACTAGAATCACTCTGCATCCACAAGTCAGCAGGTCTGTAATCCACCTCCATCTCTGCCTCCATCCAGAGCACTGGGCAGAGCTCTTTATATAGTGACTCAGTCAATAATAGCTTATTGCCCACAGGTATAGAAGCAGTTGCCTAGAAGTAGGCCAATTACATCATCAAGTAGTTTAGGGTCAGGTGAGGATCTTGGCCATAGGAACTTCCATTTTCCCCACAGATTGATAAAAAATTAACTGCCTTAATTTCGAAGTACTTCTAACTGAGGTAAATCTTTGCTTTCATACCTTGTATAAAAGTCTCTTTTATCATTTCTTCCATTTTTCAGTCCTGTTTCTTCCTGGTCAGTATGTGCCAAAATTGCACTTTAAAGTGTATTGGGAGTGTGGATAAAATGAGAGTTCCTGTGGCCAGGATTCTCACGTGGCTCTGGTTGACTAGCTCACTGCACACCTGTGGGCAATACGTGGCTGTTGACTCTATATAAAGAGCTCCGCCCAGTGCTCTGGGCGCGACATGGTGGAATGGCTGCAAGGCTGCAGGAGAACAGAGTAGACGACAGAGGCCCAGAGGATGGCTGTGTGGGACAGCTGTGCAGGCAGAGAGGCCTGGAGGATGGCTGTGTGGGACGGCTGTGCAGGCAGAGAGGCCCGGAGGATGGCTGTGCAGATAGAGGGGCCCAGAGGCAGAGACCGGCTTGCTGCATGCAGACTCGCTCTGAGTGAATGAGATTTTAGTGACTGACCTGCCACCTGGAAATAAAGTTGGGTATAATCCTTTCACCCCAAGAATGTTTTGCTGTCAATTTCTTTGGTCACATTGAATCCATAGTGAACTTGCCTGGGGCTGAAATCCATTGGCAAGACCGGGAGATAGAAGGCATGGGTGGCAGGGAAGGAGCTATTCCCATTGTTTGGAATTCTTTATATTCAAATAGCTTAATAGGGAGAATTCCCTATTCTGGCATTCCCTATCATAGGAGAGCACTTATTTTCATCTTACTACTGACAAGAATCTGTGATTGTCTTATTTATTTATTTACTTGTTGTATTAGGCAGGGTCTCAGAACCCAAAACAGAACAGAACTCAAAAGGGTTTAACTGAAGAGAATGAAGCAAATGGACCACTTTTGGAGGGAAGATCAAGACTAGGTATTAATCAGGATGTCCGGACACCTGGGCCAATTAGTGGTGAAAAGTCCTTAACTACCAGTTTCACTTATCTTTTATTGCTGTGTAACAAACCACTCCACAAACTTAATGACTTAAAAAAACAACCACTTATTTGCTCACAGTTCTTCAATTTGAGAAGGGCTTGCTGGAGATTAATTCATGTCCACCTCTGCACTTGGTGAAGTTGGTTGAGGCAGCTCAGCTAGACTTGGAGGACACAAGATGAGCTCACTCTCATCTGGCGCCTCTGCTTAGGTGGCTAGACTAGCAGAGGGCAGTGTGGGGAAAGGTGGGGTTCCCATGGCCCAGATCCTCACCTGAACCTAAACTACTTGATGATGTGACTAGCCTGCTGCCAGGCTACTGCTTCCACACCTATAGGCAATAAGCTATTATTTACTGAGTCACGATATAAAGAGCTCTGCCCAGTTCTCTGGGCAGAGGCAGAGATGAAGGAGGATTACAGATCTGCAGACTGTTGGATGCAGATGTAATTCTAGTGCTCGACCTATTGCTGGGAGAACAAGCTGGGTAATAAATCCTTCCACCCCAAGAATGTTCCATTGTCATTCCTTGGTATCACTGAATCCACAGTGAACTTGCCTGGGCTGAAACCCATTGGCAAGACATTTGGTGACCAATTCATTGCTGACCAAGTGTGGATAAAGGGAAGGTTTGTATGGCCAGGATTCTTACTTGGCCCTGGTCGGCTAGCACACTACACATGTGTGGGCAGTACATTGTTATTGACTCTATAGAAAGAGCTCTGCCCAGTGCTCTGGGCAACATGGTGACACAGCTAAAAGGCTGCAGGAGAGCTGAGATGAGACTGGAGTGGTGGCAGCACTGAGGACAGAGACTGAGACAGCTGTGAGGGTAGAGAGGCCCAGAGGAAAAGACCGGCTTGCTGCATGCAGACTCACTCTGCGTGGATGGGATTCTAGTGATTGATCTGCCACCATGGAAATAAAGTTGAGTATAACCCTTTCACTCCAAGAATGTTCTACTGTCATTTCTTTGGTCACATTGACTCCACAGTGAACTTGCCTGGGGCTGAAATCAATTGGCAAGACACCAAGGAAAAGAACAGGCTGCCCTTATGGGAAAGGTGCTTCAGTGGGCTGCCCCTATGAATGGGGAGACAGTCAGTTGTCCCCCAGTGGGTATGTGGTCTGAGGTGGCTTGCCTCCTAGAGGGCTGGGCCCCACCCCAGGACTGGAGGCAGGTGGAGGTGACACCTGAGGCATTGGGGGTGGCCCTTGGTATAGTAAGTAGGTCCTTTGAGAAACAGAGTGCCTGTGAGGCAGAGGGAACTGTGGGTTGGCGGCTTCTCACAGTATTAAAAAAGTCTACAGATAATAATATGGTCCTGAAAGAAACGCAAGAAATGGTAGCACAAGAACATGAGCTGTGAACTGCTGTGGATTCATGGATTCATTGAAGAATGAAATGCAACTGATACAAGAGGAGGCAGCACAAGAACACCAGCTGCGAGGTGCCATTGAGGAGGTAAAATATTTGTTGGTGACTGAAATGGTGTCACTATGAGGCACTGTGGAAGAGGTAAAGCCTATGAAGGAAAAGGACAGACCCCTGCAAAAAGCACAAGAAGAGGCAGTGCAAGAGTGTGAGCTGCAAGGTCCAGTAAAGGAGGTAAAAGATGCCTTATAGAATGATACAGCAGTGCTTCCAGGTGCTCTGATGGAGGCAAAGTCCATGGAGGAGAAGGACGTACTTATGAGGAAAGCACGGGAAGAGTGGCACAAGAATGCCAGCTGTGAGGCATTGAGGTGAAGATAAGAGAGCCATTGAAGACTGAGCTAGCATTGCTGCAAGACATGTTGTACCTTAATTTTTGTTACTATCTCTATGTTGTTATTATCCTCTCTTGCTGTTGTGGAATCTGGTTACAGTGCTCCAGCTTTCTTGCATGGGGACCATTGCGGAAGATTGAGAGCATGTAGATTGTGAGGCGAGAATCCTGTCGGGACGGAGTGTGGATAAAGTGAAGGTTCCTGTGGCCAGGATCCTCACCTGAACCTAAACTACTTGATGATGTAACTGGCCTGCTGCTATGCTACTGTTTCCTCACCTATAGGCAGTAAGTTATTATTGACTGAGTCACTGTATAAAGAGCTCTGCCCAGTGCTCTGGGCGGAGGCAGAGATGAAGGAGGATTACAGACCTGCAGACTGTTGGATGCAGATGTAATTCTAATGCTCAACTTATCACTGGGAGAACAAGCTGGGTAATACACACTTTCACCCCAAAAACGTTCCATTGTCAATCCTCGGTCTCACTGAATTCGCAGTGAACTTGCCTGGGGCTGAAACCCATTGGCAAGATAGGAGGTTAGGCTTTTCTTCCTTTTTCTCCTTGTAGTCTCTCATTATTTAATAATTCAGTAGGTGGCTTAGACGCCAAGAAAGTCAAAGTGGAAGCTGCCAGGCCTCATAAGGACTTTTCAAGAATGGACAGAACATCACATTTGCCACATTCTACTGATCCAAGCAAGTCATAAGGCAAGTCCAGTGTCAAAGAGAGGTGAAATAGATACCACCTTTTCAAGGGAAAGAACAACACGTACATATAGAATTAAGATGAATCATCAGTAGCCATCTTTGCAGATAATCTGCCACACATGCCTCACTATGAAAAGACAAAGGTAGAAAAGAGAATTTGCAATGAGATCTGGTGCTCTGGAAGAAGGTCTGTCCTACAGGAGATGCAGTAGTTGAAATCTACTGTGGTGCTAAGGCAGGGAGAGAATGACTGAAGAAACACCCTGATCTCTTTCTTCCTACTGCTTGGTTACCTGCCAGTACAAGGGAGCCTGGTTGATAGAGTTACCAGAGTTCAACTCCTCCTCTCCAGAGTGCAAAGCAGGTCAGAAAGGCCATTGAATGGATTAGGGATAGATGGGCCATTGAAGAAGAACAAGCATATTTCTTATTATCTGTTTCTCATATTAGAGTGTCAGTTTCATCAAGGGAGGGGAGTATCCCTCCTGATCACAGCTGATTCCCTGGGTCTAGCAAGTGTCTGGCACGTCCCAGGTATTCAGTAAAATGTGGGGAATTGAACTGAGTTCAATTATCTGAGATCAAGTTATAAACTTGACCTTCCTTCTTTCTAATACTGCACAGGAAACACCTGAAAGATGGTAAGATGGAGGTAAATAAGAAATGAGACCAGCTTGGTCCTGAGGCTACAGTTTCACTTTGGGGCCAGATGTTGTATAAAGCATGAATGCAAAATCCACAGAGACTGACATGGAGGGCTGCTAGAATACATTTATAGTCATAACAACCAATTTGATCTCTCTGGTGATTTTCTGAGCATCGTTTTCTCGCTTGGTGCCTTGAGGATGGGCTTAGATTTCCTGAATTAAGAAATTATTAGTTTTTCTCAATGTAGCACCTGTGAAAAGCCAGAAGTTACTCTTCTTTTTTTTTAATTGAGATATTATTCACAAGGCATACACCTATCCCACTAATTCCAGAACATTTATTTTCATCCTCCCCTACACAAAAAAAAGTGCTCCCCCCAATTAGCAGGCACTTACCTTCCCCCTCTCCTCCCAGCCCCTGGCAACCAGTAGTGTACTTTCTGTCTCTATGGATTTGTCTTCTGTGGACATTTTATATAAATGACATCATATAATATGTGGTCTTTTGTGTCTTGCTCTTACACTAAGCATGATGTTTTTAAGGTTCATCTATTTATAGTATATATCAATACTACCTTTCTCTTTTATGGCTGAATATTATTCCATTGTATGGATATGCTATATTTGTTTATCCATGCATCAGGTGATACACATTTGATGGTGTACATTCTTTCTACTTTTTGTCTATTTTGAATAGTGCTGCTGTGGACATTTATGTGCAGACTCTTGTGTAGACATATTTTCATTTCTCTTGAGTATATGTCTAGGAATGGAATTACTGAGTCATATAGTAATTCTATTCTTAAAATTTTGAGGAATTGCTAGAGTGTTTTCCAACGTGGCTGTGCCATTTTACTCTCCTCCCAGCAAAGTATAAGGGTTCCAGTATCTTCAGGTCATCATTAGCACTTGACTATAGCCATTCTAGTAAGTGGGAAGTGGTATCTCATTACAGTTTTGATTTGTGTTTCCCTGATGGCTAATGATGTTGAACATGTTTTATGTGCTTAAGTGCCATTTGTGTATTTTCTTTGGAGATACACAAATAGGGATCTTATTCAAGTCGTTTGTCTCTATTTTAATTATTTGTATTTTTATTGTTGAGTTGTAAGTGTTCTTTATATATCCTGGCTATAGGTCCTTTGTCAGATATGTGATTTGCAGGTATTTTCTCCCAGTCTGTGGGTTGTCTTTTTACTTTCTTGATGGTGACCATTGAAACCCAAACGTGATTAATTCTGATGAAGTCCAATTTATCTACTTTTCCTTCGTTTACTTTGCTTTTTGTTATTTCATCTAAGAAACTATGGCTTAATCCAAAGTCACAAAGATTTATCGCTTTTTCTAAGAGTTTTGTAGTTTTAGCTCTTAGATTCAGGTCTTTGATCCACTTTTAATTAATTTTTGTATATGGTGTGAGGTAGAGACCCAACTTCATTCTTTGTATGTTGCTCTCCAGTTGTCCCAGAACCATTTGTTGGAAAGATTATTCTTTCCCAAGTGAATTGTTTTTTTGGTACCTTGCTGAATATCAATTGATGATAATTCTTCTAAGTTATTCCTAATATCAATAATAATGACTAAAATTATTGCTGGCTCTTGGTTTACATAAAAACCCATAATCTCCTCCCTTTGAGTACTTTTATTTCAGAGCTAACTGCAGGATCTCAAACTTGTGTTTTTGACTAACACAACACTGAATCCACCAAAGGAGGTGGTGGAGGGAGGGTGATAGTGTAAGTCCCAGAACAAATCTGAAGGCCCTGGAACCAGAAGAGCTAATGTCCGAGAGTAGAAGATGGATGTCCCAGCTCACAAGAAGAGCGAATGAATTCACTCTTCCTCCACCTTTTTGTTCTTTTTGGACCTTCAATTCAAATGCTAATCTTTTATGGAAACACCCTCACAAATGCACCCAGAAATAGTGTTTTTCCAGCTATTTAAACATCCTTTGGTCCAGTCAAGTTGACACATAAAATTAACCACGATGATTCCATGAATTTAAAAAGATGCTTATAGAAATATATATTACAGGAAGTAATTGTGAAATGCTTTGCAGATACAAAGAGGGCAAACGTCAGTGCTTTGGCCTGAGTTGGAATAGGCTGTCAGAAGACAAACTTTCCTCTGTACTTAATTAGCTGGATGACCTTTCCCAATCACCTAAACTCTTGGAGACTCAGTTTCCTGGTCTGTTGAATATTGGTAATAATTCCAAGTCTAATGACCTTTCTGTGTTATTATCAGATTGAAATAATGCAGTAGGTGTGAAAGTGCTTTGGAAAATTTTTAACTTTTTATTCTGGGCATTCTGAACAATTCAGAGATAATTGCTTGCTTTCATTCTAAAAACTGCCTTTGATTTGTTTATAGTACCTACCAATTTAGCCATTCAGCTTGGGGCGGTCCCAAGTAATGTTCACCAAAATAAAACGTTAATGTGAGATTTCTCACCACTTAGCTGGGTAAGGACCCTGGCACTTGGCTCAAAGAAAGTTGTTACACAATGGTTAATAACAATCAGGCCCTTAGGGAACTCTCAATAAATATTTTTGGTGCTGGGGTAAAAGGTGACCAAAGACTATAACTGTAGTTTTTTTGTTTTTTTTTTTACTGATTTGTTAGAATGTAGCGAAAATGTGTTTTAAAAAAAGTCTCAGCTGACTGTGTTCACATTATGGTGGAGCTGGAAGACCTAAGCCTTCATACACTCACCGGCCCACCTCTCATCCATCTCAGGCAGTTATAGGTAGGAATGTGGTTTGCCCACGGGAACCCAACTTGAGGGGAGGGTGACAGTGAACCAAATAAACAATCCATAGTAATCCAAAGCACTAACTCCATTGGTGAGAAAGATAAATTCGCAAATTATGAAGCATGATTCTCTATCCCTATGAATTGGTTTAGACTTAACTGCCTCTGACAATTTATGTTAACCTTCAGAAGATACAAGTAGACCAATAGTTACTGATAGGTCAAGACAGAATAAAGATCTTTAACTGTCACCTACCATGTCAGAAAGACACCAAAGAGAACCAGCCACCTGGAGTGACAACCTCCTCCTCTCCTACCCTCTCCTGACAAATTTCTGAGTGTCATTCTAGACGGAAAAACTCAGACTTGGAGGCACTTCATTCATAGGGAACACCTCACCTGGTGGGTTAAGAGCGTTGGCCTTGGGGCAAGAGCAGCCCTTGAGAAGAAGAGTGAAATTTTCCTGAAAAGATTGAGAGGAAGGTGGGCCTCTCATGAGAATATGGGGATCCAGAAACAAAGATAGGACCTAGAGTTTCCAGGAAGGAAACTCCCTACACAAAGGGTTTAATCTCTTAGATGCTTTTCCCTTTAACCATGAAAAGTTGTACTTAATATATATAGTTTTATACTATTCCTCTCATATTCTGTAATTCCCTTTTGCTTCTGCCAACCCTGCAGTAAAGGTTGATATACAGCTACTTATCAGCTGTGCCTTGATTTCCTTGTCTATAAAATGGAGATAATACTTACCTCATAGGTGAGGATTAAATTAACTACTACCTGTTAATTAATGGCTAATTAATGTGAATTAATTTAGGACACCTGGCAGTGCCTAAGTAAAGTGTTCAGTATATGTTAACTGTTGTTGTGACTGTTATTACTCCACCTTCTCCTCCTCTAGCTCTTCTCAAAGCCTGTCAGACATTGAGAGAGGCCAGGGTCACTTCCATTTTTTGAGGCTATCAGTATATTAAAAAATAGAGGAAATTACAGAATATGATTGCAAAATATTGTGGTAGGCTTTAAACATTTACATATAACAAATTAATGCTTTGCAGCAAACACAAAAAAAATAGAAGCAATAAAACCATGCTCTTCACAGGGTAATTACACAGTACATAAATTGCATACTGTAATTTGGCCACTGTAGCTCAGGGATAGTATACAAACTAAAGCTCCAAGGTGAATGTCTATACCTGCTCGTCCAGTCAGCTTAGCTTCCTATGTAATCCCATTTGGAAATAACTTTAAAGGCACATTCTTGTCCTTCCGTGAATGGGAAGCCAGCTCAAAAGGCCCTTTTGTACCCCTCTACCCTTAATCCTTTGGGCTCCAGGTGTATTCATAAAGGGAAGTAAGGGCTCCCTCTCCCCGGACCCCTCCCACTACTTTTGCAGACAGAGGAGTGGCCAGAGAATAAGCAGCTTGAAGGAGCAGTTATCAGGAGGATGATTCTGAAAGGGACAACTCATTAATACCCACCTCCATCTTAGCCCTTTCCCTGATGTTCACGAGGGAAATTAAAATCCGGGGAAAGAGAAAAGCTGACATTCCAGTAGCTTGAGTAATCCCTGGCCGAATAGCATTGCAGGTGATGCAGGCTTCACCTTTCACTTTTATCTGTCTTGATGGAAATCTTTCTTAAATGGAATCTACTTCCTCACGTTATTAAAGAGAGGGTGAAAATAAAAAATACAACTGAAACATACTCTCCAGATGAAAAAGATAGATGCTGTTTTGTTTTAGTATGTGTACATGTGAATCATGTCTGAGGACTTTCATTTTGCTATGGAGGGTTACCTAGAAACTCATACCAGAAGATAAAGGATCACAAATATTTTCCACACTGTCTCTGTTTCCTTCATGTTTTCCACATTGGTGTCATAACTCAACATACGTCATCTTAGGGATAAAGAGAAGGTTTGGTATTCATTACTGTAAAAGTGAACCTGCAGAAGAAATGTAATTGCAAGCATTTCTGTTGTATAAGGACCATTTTAAGTGCTTTAAAAAAAATAACACTAATAGAGGACAAAATAAGGTAGGCTCTTTAAACAAGTTTCCTAAAGAAAAAAGAAAGGAAGCAAAAGATTTATTTCCAGTTTGAGGCCCTTCCTCTTGATTCAAGTTTCTGCCTTTATTTTATTCCTTTGTGGACCCCAGAGGCAGGGAAACGGCAGACTAGATGGAGACCAAATTCCTGAGTGCTGGTTTGTCTCTGGTCCTTATCAGCTGTGGTTTCAGGAGTCTCTGAGTCTCAGATTCACTGTGTGTAAAATGAGAGTTTCCCCCCTGCTACAGGAATGTTATGAAGCGAAAAGCAGTAGAGATTTGTGACTATATATAGACGGATAATGTTGCCTAGTGCCTGTCATGGAATCTAGCTGGTGTTCTACATAGGATAGCTGTTATTATTTGTTAGCCATGTTTCATTTCCAGTTGCACCCTTCATACGTACATAGTATTCACTGTTTTCATCTCTTGCCCTGTGGGGTGCATGGCATGACCACCATTCATTCGTTTATTTATAAACTGTTTATTATGGAAAACTTTAAACATAACCCAGAGTAGAACAGTATAATAAAGCCCAATGTACCCGCCACCCAGATACAATCATTAACTCATTGCCTCTTTCGTTTCGCCTATACTCTTTCTGCCTCCTTCCTTGCTGGATTGTTTTGAAATAAATCCTTGACATCATATCACCCATCTGTAAATATTTCAATATGTGTCTCTGAAAGACAAAGACTGTTTTAAACACCATAACCACAATACCATCATCACACCTAAAAATAACAATCATTCCTTAATATTGTAAAAAGAAATTTAGAACCAGTCAATGTTCAGATTTCTCAAGTGTTTCATAAACAATATCTTTAAAACTTTGGTTTAATTGGGATATATGAGATACCTAGATATCATTGACTCATACATTTCTTAAGTCTCTGGTAGTCTACAGGTACATTCCTGCTTCCTGCTTTTGTCCTTGCAATTTATTTGTTGCAGAAACAGGTCAGTTGTGTAGAAGAAGAGTTTGGAGTTTTCCAGATTCTGAATTTTGCTGATTACATTCCCACTGTGTTGTTTAACATGTTTCTCTTTCCCCTGTAATCCCTGTAAACTAGTATTTATTTCTAGAGGCTTAATCTGATTCAGATTCTAGTTTCTGACAAGAATATTTCATGGGTGGTATTATGGGCTGACTTGTGTTTCCCCAAAATTCCTGTGTTGAAGTCATAAGCCTCAGTACCTTAGAATGCAAACTGTATGTGGATACAGGGCCTTTGCAGAGGGAAATTAGTTAGGATGAGGTCATTAGGCTGGGTCTTAATCCAACATGATTGGTGACCTCATAAAAAGAGGAAATTCGGACACAGTTGTGGAGGGAAGAGCCTGTGAGGACATGAGAAGGTGGCCACCTACAAGCCGAGATGAGAGGCCTTAGAAGAAATTAATCCTTCTGCAACTGTAATTTCACTCTTCCATACTCCAGAACTGTGACAAAATAAATTTCCATCCTTTAAGTCACCCAGTCTGTGGTATTTTGTTTGGCAGCCTTAGAAAACATGCAGGTGCTATTGGGAATTTCCATCATGAGGTACCTTGTGAGACGTTGTCTTTCTATGTGGAATTATTAGATGCCATTAATGATTACTGTCTGGATCCATTATTTCATCTGAGGCTTGCAAAAATGATCATGTTCTAATTTTATCATTCCTTTGCATTTAACTGGAACTCCTTTCTAAAGAAACATTTTTCCCTCATCAATCATTTGGAAACTCTGAGAAAGTGATAAATGCTTGAAAAAAATTTTTGTTTTATTTTAAAAACATAAACTCATGGAGTTTAATATGTTTGACTTGTTTGAATCAATTACTATGCGTATTATTCTTTTTGGTGTTCAAATTATTACAACTTTAGCCAGGGGGAGTGTTTCCACTATGACTCCTCCCTTCTTCTAACTCAATACTAGACTTCTTTTGTTGCTTCCTTGCTTTTTATTATGACAGGAAATCCAGGCTGTCTTCTACATTTCCTGACCCAACCTAGAATCAGTCATTTCTCCAACGAAATGGTATTTAGAGGCCATAAACTGAAAGACTGGCAGTGCTTCTTATTCTTGGGTTTATTTTGTTTCTAGGACTTTTCAGTGAACAGAGCTTGGAAACAATGTTTATTTTAAGCAATAAAAAAGACATAATGAGTTCATAATAATTCAAAAACTCTTACTATAGGGTATTACTTCTTTGGTTTTTATGTTTGTATTTTGTTTCTCCCATATTGAAAATCTTGGTTCCTTACACCATTAACAATTACTTATTTGCTTTATTTTTCCATGAGTGTAATAATTTCAGAAGAATAATAGCAATATTATTGCCAACAATATGATTACTAAAAATAGCTTAAGATAGTTTGTGCAGTTCTTTTTCTTCTGTAGGGATATATAGTCAATTACTATATTTTAAGTCATGTGAAATAATTCTTTAAATATAACATCAGTTTTGTTCTATTTTGCTTATTTAGGAGTGCTTTTATTTTTGTTAATTAATTATGTAAACATTTATGTGGTTGAAAGTCAAATCTACAAAACAAATAATACTCAAAAATCTAGTTTCTCACCTTACCTCCTCTCCCTTGTTCCCTCCCTTCTCAATAGATAACAATCCATTTAAATATATATAAACATTATATGCAGATATAAAAATATATATCTGTATATGTACATATAAATATATGTATGTTTTATACATATATGCATACATATATAATATATATTTATGAGCATGTAATGTACATTTATAACGTGTATAGAAGTGTATATGTATTTAAACAGAGGCTTACTCAGATATTCTCTGCCTTGCTTTCTCACTCATTGTGACACCTTGGAGATCACTTCGTAGCGTTTCTACAGCTTAGAGAACTACATTGTGGGCATGTACTATTATTTGTGCAGCCAGCTCCCTACTGATGAACACTCAGTTTGTTTCCATCTTTTTGCTACTCCAAATAATGCCAATTTCTACTTGGCAAGGTATATACTCATCTTTTTAAGTTTCTTTAAGTGTTATTTTGGGATACATACTGGAAAGTGGGATTTCTGGGTCAAAGAGAAAATGAAAGTGAAAATTTTGTAGATATTGCCAGTTGTCCTTTATAGAGGTTATAACATTTTGCCTTCCCACCATCAAGGAATGAAAAGGTCTGTTTCTCCAAAATGCAATCACAGAATATGTTGTCAATCTTTTGGGATTCTTTGCCAGCCTGAAAGGTGCGAAATTGTATCTAACCATGGTTTTAAATCACACTTCTTTTAATATAAGCAAGATGGAACATGTTTCCATATGTTTAAGAGTCATTTACATTTCTTTTTTTATGACGGGGAAATTCTTTCTGGTTTCTCCCTTTCCATGCTCTCCCAGTACATTCCAGGGCCCTGGGGCTCCCGCATTCAGTCCTCAGCCCTTTAGGTACAACACTCAACTCTGGACTTTATGCAGCTGCACTTGTTGGGACCAAGTGGTGGGAGAACAATGAGAGAAAAGCAAAAGGTGTTCTTACCTTCTTGGACCACAGCCCCTCTGATCTGAGAGAAGAGCTCCCTCTTCAGAATGTTAGGTGCCTGTGGGCCCGGCTGCTGTTACCATTGCTGTCATTTCTGCTGTCCCCACCTTGGCATTGCCTGGCAGAATGAGAGGACAGGGAGAGAACAACCCCAAAGAATTTTTACATTCTTTCTTGGCATTAGGAGTTCCTCTTCCCTCTCTTGAGGCCAAGAGCTAGAGGGCTTCTCCTGGACTTCATTTTTTTTTTTGTGCCCAGTGCCCCTGTCTAGCTATCAGGATTTCTTGAAAGCAGGTTGGGATACCAGAAAAAAAGGGAAATTCACAGCTGGTTTGGTGGTACTTCAAATTCTGGGGTTCTCCAATTTGTCTTCAGTAGTTTAAGAAAACGCCATGATTTCTAGCCACATGCATTGGGAGAGACAGGATGGAATGTCAGGGATTTTGCACTTAATTTCTTCCCTGCTTGAAATGCTTTTCACCTAGATCTTTGATTGACCGACTCCTATTCATATTTCAGGTTTTACTTCACAGAAGGCTTCCCTGACCACTCTCACATTGCCTCTTCTAATCTCAGACACCCTTTGCCACATTACATTGTTATTTTGTTTTTAAAACATTTATCATGACTGAAGTAATCTTGCTAAATGTTTACTTGCTTCCTGTGTTTCCTTCCCTAGCCATGAAAGCTGAACCTACCTTGCTAATTTCTTACCTGTGCTTAGGACATTGACATGTAGAAAGTGCTCATTTAATAGGTGTTGAATAAAGGAATGCAAACGAATTAAGCAGCATTTGGGTAAAAAGTATTTGTTGGCTGATGGCCTGAAGGAGGTAATGTTATTATGCTGAGGCCACAGACATGGGGCAGTGGTCATGTTGTATAGCAGTGGGAATCAAAATTGTGCCCTTGTCTTGGATCTACAGCTAACTTGCTCTGTGATTCTGGAAAAGTCACTGCATCTTCTATAGGCCTTAATTTTTAAACTGAGAAATACTAGAATGAAATTTGTTGAACGCAAAATCTTTCCAACTTCAACATCTTAGGACTCACAAACATTTAAGTCAATGGCATACCTTTAAATTTAGTTACATGATCCAAAAAGATTAGTTATACCTGAAGAACCTATATCTTTACAATGGGAAATCTTCCTTTGGTAAGAAAGTGAATGAGATGATTATGGGAAAGAGGTGTCCTTAGGTTCTGACACTGAAGTGACCTGCTCACTCCGGGCAGTATATATGTATTTTAACTCTGAATATAAGGCCTCCCTCCTATACTGCAATGTCATTTTGACTGAGAATTGTTGGGTGTTTCATTATCCAGATGCTCCCATACACACAAAGAAAGAAACTTTCCTGAAACTTTTGGCACTACCAACCTGTCTCCTCCCTAAACATTGACCCTTTAGTTAAGTGTGGATTAGTAGAGTCACACTTCTCCTTCCCACTGTTGTAAGTTAGCTTGCAGCAGACATCTTGGGTCCCTCTAACCTGGCTTACATATTTCAGCTTCCTACAAGTTCTTTGGGAGATTGGCCTTGGGAGACCTCAGTCCAGACCCAAACATGCAGAGGCCCTAGAAGTGTGCATCAGGAATGTTATTTGTACATAAATTCATAGTTTTGATATTTATATTTCCCTATATATTATGGAGAAATGGTTAGTGTTGGTGTATGAATCATATTCAAGTTGTTTGCTACAATGGAATGAATAGCTTTTTCAGAGAAGTCAGGTAAGGGGCCCTATTTTCTCCCTTTCTCTAGTTTTCCTCATGTTTTTGTCTATTTACTGGGCTCTAATATTCATTCATTTACAAAACATTTACTATGTTCTAGATACTGTTTTGCGCATGGGGTGAATCTCCATGCAAGGAGAGCTTTTATTTTCCTTCATAAATATATTGACCCTTGATTGCTATTCAGTTCTTCCACTACTGCATCTCTGAATCTCTGAAGATATAATGCCTGTGGTTTCCTTAATATAATGCTAATAAACTTGTCACTCAGAGTATTTTTTTTTCTAGTTCTTAGTGTCTTTTTTTTTATAATATAATTTATTTTATTATCATTAATTTACAATTACATGTGCAATAGTACGATTATTAAACTACCCCTTCATCAGGTCCCCCCCACCAACCCCATTACAGTCACTGTCCATCAGCGTAGTGAGATGCTATAGAATCACTACTTGTCTTCTCTCAGTTGTACTGCCCTCCCCGTGCCCCCCCCAAAATTACATCTGCTAATCGTAATGCCCCTTTTTCCCTCTTATCCCTCCCTTCCCGCCCATTTTCACCAGTCCCTTTCCCTTTGGTAACTATTAGTCCGTTCTTGGGTTCTGTGAGTCTGCTGCTGTTTTGTTCCTTCAGTTTTTTTCTTTGTTCTTATACTCCACATATGAGTGAAATCATTTGATACTTGTCTTTTTCGGCTTGGCTTATTTCACTGAGCATAATACCCTCTAGCTCCATCCATGTTGCAAATGGTAGGATTTGTTTTCTTCTTATGGCTGAATAATATTCATTGTGTATATGTACCACATCTTCTTTATCCATTCATCTACTGATGGACACTTAGGTTGCTTCCATTTCTTGGCTATTGTAAATAGTGCTGCAATAAACATAGGGGTGCATCTGTCCTTTTCAAATTGGGCTGCTGCATTCTTAGGGTAAATTCTAGGAGTGGAATTCCTGGGTCAAATGGTATTTCTATTTTGAGTTTTTTGAGGAACCGCCATACTGCTTTCCACAATGGTTGAACTAATTTGCAGTCCCACCAGCAGTGTAGGAGGGTTCCCTTTTCTCCACATCCTCGCCAACATTTGTTGTTGTTTGTGTTTTGGATGCTGGCCATCCTCACTGGTGTGGTGATATCTCATTGTGGTTTTAATCTGCATTTCTCTGATGATTAGCGATGTGGAGCATCTTTTCATGTGCCTGTTGGCCATCTGAATTTCTTCTTTAGAGAAGTGTCTATTCATATTCTCTGCCCATTTCTTAATTGGATTATTTGCTTTCTGTTTGTTAAGGTGCATGAGTTCTTTATATATTTGGATGTCAACCCTTTATCAGATACGTTTTTTATGAATATATTCTCCCATACTGTAGGATGTCTTTTTGTTCTACTGATGGTGTCCTTTGCTGTACAGAAGCTTTTCAGCTTGATATAGTCCTACTTGTTCATTTTTGCTTTTGTTTCCCTTGCCCGGGGAGATATGTTCATGAAGAAGTCGTTCATATTTATGTCCAAGAGATTTTTGCCTATGTTTTTTTCTAAGAGTTTTATGGTTTCATGACTTACATTCAGGTCTTTGATCCACCTTGAGTTTACCTTTGTGTATGGGGCTAGACAGTAGTCCAGTTTCATTCTCTTACATGTAGCTATCCAGTTTTGCCAACACCAGCTGCAGAAGAGGCTGTCATCTCCCCATTGTATATCCAAGGCACTTTTATCAAATATTAATTGACTGTATATGTTTGGGTTAATGTTTGGATTTTCTATTCTGTTCCACTGGTCTGTGGGTCTGTTTTTGTGCCAATACCAAATTGTCTTGATTACTGGGGCTTTGTAGTAGAGCTTGAAGTCAAGGAGTGTAATTCCCCCTGTTTTATTCCTCCTTCTCAGGATTGATTTGGCTATTCGGGGTCTTTTGTGGTTCCATATGGATTTTAGAATTATTTGTTCCAGTTCATTGAAGAAAGCTGTTGGTAGTTTGATAGGGATTGCATTGAATCTGTAGATTGCTTTAGGTAGTATAGCCATTTTGACAATATTTATTCTTCCTAGCAAAGAGCATGGGATGCATTTCCATTTGTTAGTGTCCTCTTTAATTTCTCTTAGGAGTGTCTTGTAGTTTTCAGAGTACAGGTCTTTCACTTCCTTCACTAGGTTTATTCCTAGGTATTTTATTCTT
>JAVSCE010010482.1:0-44150 GCA_032199065.1 Smutsia gigantea
CTCCATCCTTGGAGGGGGCTTCTTGCATGGACCTGAATCACCTCCGAAGTCAGAGACGGTCTTCTTATACCCTCGAGGGTGCCAAGTTCTCCTCTTATGAGAGTGGATGCTGTAATTCAAAGCCCAATCTAACCAATGAAGTGGGAGATCAAGCCGAGTAATCCTGATTTAGATTTTTAAAAAACCAACAAACTACACTAGTGAGATTGTGTTTTTTCCTGAGTTAAACTGGCTTTTGAAAACAATGGTAAGAGTAAGTTGTAACACTTTGAAAAATCAGTTTCATAATGTCATTTTACTTATGGAATATATTAAGTCAGCAATTACAGAGTACTTGCTACATATTAAGCATGATATTAAGTGCTGGGCTTATAAAGATTAATAAGTATTTTTCCTTGGGGAACCCATTGTCTGTTAGGGAGAGAGACCAGAAGATCAGTGATCATAATGTGGTGACGTCAGACCTGCGGAGTTTGTTCAGGCTCTGTGAGCGGGCCCAGGCAGTGGGTATGGGTGGGGTGGGTGGGGATGCGGGGCCTGGGAAGGTTCTAGAATGGAAGTGATGCTTAAGCAGGTTGTAGAAGGATGAGAATGAATTTATAGAAAAGAAGAGGGTTGGAGCTATGTGTGTGTGTATTTCAGCCAGAAATACATGTGTGAAAGCTTGGAGGCCATAGATGTCAGGAGAATGTTCTAAGATCAAACATGGAATGCTTAAGGGCATTTTCTCCACGTAGTTGAAGCCAGGAGAGACATTCCATTTTTGATGTGTAACGACGGTCAGAATACACTTAAGATGTCCAGTCTTGAAAGTTAGCAGATGAAAGGCAGAGGTGAGAAGCTCACGGGTCCTGCCTGATTATCCCTCCCAACAATGTTGTGAGGATTTTACCAATGAGGAATAACAGTCCATGGGTTTAAGTAATTTGCCTAAAATCTCACGTTTAGGAAAAAGTGGAATTGGGATTTGCGTCAGAATCCGCCTCCTTCCAAAGCCCGGGCTTGACTGTGAAGATTGGGTCATCTTTATCTGATGGCTCAGGTGTTTGCCTTGCCTCAGGGCTACCATTTTGAGCATAAGACTGTCCTGCACAGTGTGGTAGCTGGAGGGGAAGAGGCAGATGCAGGACCGAGCCTGTGGGCTGACCACAGGCAACGCCAGAGCAGTAGTTCTCAGACTTGAGAGCCAAAGGTTCCTCGGGGGGCTTGTGATGGTTCCCGTTCCCAGGCCCCAGTTCAGAGTCAGCCTTGTTCCAGAGCTCCTTGGGTGACTGAGGCGGACAGTGTGTGAGCCGCACTTTGACATCACCCTAACGCATTTCTTACACGAATTTGGGTCTCCCTCTCTCCCTCCCTGCCACCCCCTCCTTTCTTGCTTTCTTTTTTCTTCGGAGGCCTGTTCATTGGGTTCCAGGGGTTTGAGGAGATGACTCATAGGTAACGCCACTCTCCCTTTGCTGCATGTGTGGTCCCTGCCTCTCCAACAAGCTCGTGTGTTCCTTGTAGGCAGGGACCACTGTTCTGCGTGCCTTTCATGGACACTTACATAGGTACGCTTCAGGATCAGAACATACACTGGACACCTAATGCCTTCTGATGACTTTACAACTAAGCATTTTGGAAAATGTAGTGCAGTGGAGGCAGGCATGCGCGCTCCGTGCGTCCCCTGGTGCTGTCTCTCGGGGCGCTCCCTGTGCACTTGCTCCCCATAGTCCCTGCCTTCCTGGCTCTTCTGCCCCCATGGAAGCCTGGAATCTCGGAGGGCCCTTGATGGTAGAACACAGGTTTATGCTCAGTGAGTCCTTTCCAGTCCCAGCTCTCAGCACTTCTCACAGCCTCTGGTGAAACATTATCCCCTGGGAATCCCCAGATGCATGCTTCCTCGTCATGCTCACCTATTCAGGTGCTTTTCTCATCTTGCCTTTCTGAAAAAGGAAATCCCATTTTAGTTTGTTTGTTACCTAGCTATCCTAGTAGCTAGCGTATTATTTGGGGTATCCCCCTTCCTGGTCATGGCATGTCAGAGCCACGTGGATGATCCGACCTTGTCCCAGTTGGGCAGTTTCCTCTCCTGGGCCCGGCGACAAGGCCCAGCATTCTTGGCATACTGGATTCCTTGCACATCACACAAGTGACGGATCCCTTTCTGTCTCTGTGCCTTGGCCTGGGTACCTGGATTCTGGAGTCAGGTTAATGGGTTCAAATCCTGCCTGCTGACTGTGAGCTTGGGTACATTTTTTAACCTAAGCCCCCGTTTCCTTATCTATAGAAAGAGGACCGTAAGATGGTTGTGAGGTTTAAATGAAATGATACTTGAAGTGAGAGTGCCTGCTTTATAGTGACTACTACTGTAAGTATCGTTGGTGATGATTTTTATTGCCCTGCACTTCCCTGATTCAAAATCTGTCCGTCTCGCACAGCCCAGCTAGAGCTCTGCCTCATCCACAGATGGTCTGTCCCCTCAAACCAGCAGTGATCTCTGCCCTAAATGCTCATGATCACTCATGTCTGAGAATAATGCTTGATTGCCTTTACTGTTTAATATTGCGTTACTATTATACTAGGTCCTAATTGGTTTTATTCTTGGTCCCTGGTATAGAGAAGAGTCCCTGAAAACTGATAATAAAGACTATCTTTTTCTTTTTGCCTCTCCACTACCAGTTATGTTTTTAGCATTAGCTCTTGTTTTGGGTGTTATGAATAAGAATATACTGATCATTACACTCAACACGAACTCATTTGGGATAAACTGAGATCAACTGGCAGCATCTACACTGCGATGACAAGATCTTGGAGTCCAGCAGTCAGCTGGTTTTGTCCAGTTGCTGCTTTCTGGTGGAGAGAAGGTCCTTGTTCACGGAGAAGGGCATTTCAAGGCTCAAGTGAGTTAGTGGTGGAAGACTTTGTCCTGACACCCATCTCCTTCTAAAGCTGGCACTTCTCAGCCCTGGATGCACAGTAGAATCACTTGGGAGCTTTAAAAAAATTACTGATGCCCAGGCTACATTAAGCCAACATCTCTGGGGGGCACCAGGTATGGTATCTTTAAAAAGCTTACCAGGTGGTTTTATTATGAAGTCCAGGGTGAAAAGTTGCATTGCTCTAAAATCAGGTTCCCCAGCTCCTCCACCTGGTAAATGGGCTTTACTTTGAATAACACACATTCATCCTGTTTTTCTGGGGTGTTGGTTGCAATTAGCTCACAGAAATGAGCTTTTAAGAGAGTGTGGGTATCTTAAGGGTCCAAACCATTCTATGAAAGAGAGTTTATTATCTGAGAATGCCTTCCAGCCAGGCTGCTCACAGATATTCAGTATGCCTAGGAATAGCACTTTCCTTGTCCTGGGCCACTGGTGCCAGAGCAGAGAGCTGACCGGCCTCCCTGAGGACCTGAAGTATTTATAACTCTTACAATATTTCTGCAAGGTGAGCCGTGCTATCAGAGGCCTGAATCTTGGGGGGCCATCAAGAGTCCCGAAGGTAGGGGAGCTGGCCATATCTGCTGCAGGCTCCTGAGGAAATAGCTCTTAGTGTTGAAAGAAAGAGACTCAGGGGTCCTTCCCAGAGACGAGAAAAGAGGGAGGCGGGGGGCAGACTCCCCCAGCTTCCTCTTCCACCTTGTCTGAGATATTTCGCAGAGGAATCAATTAAGACTTTTAAGAAACAGATTTATGGAAGTAGAATTTACATTCCATAAACTTCATCTGTTTCAGTGTACAATTCAATGAATTTTAGTAAATTTACAAGGCTGTACAACCATACCACAATCCAGTTTAAGAATATTTCTGTCACCCCAAAAGATCTTTCATGCCTATTTGCAGTCAGTTCCTGCTCCCAGCTCAAATCCGGACAACCATGAATTTGTGTCCTATCTCTCTATAGTGTTGCCTTTTCTGGACATTTTATGTAAATGGAGTCATGCACTGTATAGTCTTTTGTTTCTGGATTTTTTCATTTAGCATAATATTTCTGAGGTTCATCTAAGCAGTAACATGTACCAGCATTTTGTTCCTTTTTATTGCTAATGGTATGACATTGTGTGGATATGCTACATTTTATTTATTCATTCTTAGGCTGATGGACATTTGGACCGTTCCCACTTTTTGGCTATTATGAATAATGCCGCTATGCTCATTCATGTACAAGTTTTTGTGTGGACATATGCTGTCATTTCTCTTCAAGTGGACTTCTTGGGTTGTATGGTAAATTTATGTTTAGTGCTTTAAGAAACTGATGAGTTGTTTTCTAAAGTGTCTGTACCATTTTATACTTCCACCAGAAATTCTTGAAGGTTCCAGTTTTTCTACTTCTTCACCACTGCTTGTTATTATCTGTTACTTTGATTTTAGTGGGTGTGATGTGGTATCTCATTGGAGTTTCAATTTGTGTTTCCTTAATGATTAATGATGTCGAGCATTTTTCGAGTGCTTATTTGCCACTCATATATTTTCTTTGGCTAAATGTCTCTTCAAATCTTTTGCCCATTTTCAAATTGGTTTTCTTATTTGGTTTGAAGAGTTCTTTATATATTCAGGATACAAGTTCCTTATGGATAGGTGATGTGCAAATATCTTCTCCAATTCTATGGCTTGTCTATTCACTTTCCTACTGGGGTCTTTTGAAGCTCAAAAACTGTTTAATTTTGATGAAGTCCACTTTACAATTTTTTCTTTTTTGAGTTGCACTTTTCGTGTCTTATCTAAGAACTTTTTGCCCAAAGTTAGGAATATTTTCTCACAGATTTTAGGAGTTTTGGAATTTCTCCTAAATCTTTTATAGGTTTAGCTCTTGTATTTAGGGATTTGATTAATTTTGAGCTGATTTTTAGGTATGCTGTGAGTAGGCATCTAAGTCTTTTTGGATGTGGATATCCAATTGTTACCATTTCTTGAAAAGATTATCCTCTCCCTTTTGAATTGTTTTGGTGCCTTTGTGGAAAATCAGTTGACCATAAATATAAGGGATCATTTCTGGTCTCTCAATTTTGTTCCATTGATTTATGTGTTTTTCTTTATGGTCTGTACCACACTGTCTTGATTACTACAGCTTTATGGTAAGTTTGCAATTAGGAAGTATTAGTCCTCCAACTTTGTTGTTCTTTTTCCAAATTGTTCCAGCTATTCTGGATTCTTTGCATTTCCCTGTAAATATTAGTATCAGCTTGTCAGTTTCTGAAAAAAAGCCTGTTGGGGTTTTTGTGTGTGTGTTCTGAACTTATAGATCAATTTGGAGGACAGGTGCCACCTTGACAGTACTGAGCCCTCTGACCTATAAATATGGAATCTCACTTATCTAGATCTCCTTCAGTTTCTCTCAGCAGTGATTCTGGCATACAGGTCTTACAATTAATACTTTTTTGAGTGTTTGTGTCGTCCTGGGGAATTTGTTTCTCTTCCCTTGGAGTGCCACTGAAAACAATGGAGAAAGATGCACCGTGTGCTGAGGCAGTGTAGTGAGGGGACAGACATGGCCTGGGGGTCAGGAGGACCAGCTCTACCTGCAGCAAGCCGCTTTCTCTCTGTGTGTGCTGCTCTCTGAAATAAGCATGATATATTCTGCTTCGAGGTGTAAGTTAGGGGTCATGTATGGAAAGGACTTAGAAAAATGTCAGGGTAGAGTGGTGTTCACTATTGGGTGCCAGACCCTGCTGGGGCCTGTGGTGATGCTGATGATCATGGGGGGCTGTGTGTGCCATTAAAGGGGGAAGGAGCAAGGAGGGGAGCCGCTGCTCCTAGGCCCCGTACCTGACCATCGAATCTCTTTGCAGATCAAGGCAGAGGCCAGTGACCTGCATGGAGAAGTGAACATTCCATCTCATTTGATCCGCAGACAACTCATTGAATTAGCTATTTTCACTCACATATTGCACTAAGGAAACTGATGTTCGAGAAGTAAAGTGAAGTTTTCAAGGTCACAGAGCTATTAAGAGGCAGAGCACGATTTAAACCCAGACTTGTCTAACATCAAAGTTTCCACTTCTCTGCTTTCCCTCACCACTCGCACACCTCCACCCAGTCTCACCTGGGCATCTACAGAACAACAATAAATTCTGGGCAGAGCACATAACTCCTCAGTGGACAAATGGACAATGATTAAGTGATTAATATATCTCGCTTACCTTTCTTACCTAACATGTTAAAGGTTTAATTCTGCCTCAGGGTTCAGGCAGGTACATGTGCTTTCTAACCCCAGAGGTTGCAAACCAAGTTGAATTCCTCAGGGGTGACCTTGTGAGCCATTGCAAAGTCAGCTGATTTTCATGGCTGTAGAGATTGACGTAAAAGGTAACCTTTGTTTCAGATTTTTAGTGTGACCCGACTTGAGCATTAAATTGCACCCTACAGTTTCCATTTTCTCAAGTGTGGTACTGCTGGTAAGAGAGAAGTGGAGCTTGTGGCAGTATGAGGTGTCAGAACCGGGAGTTGCGCCTGGCCTCCTCCCGCTCCCTCTGGGCTTGCGCCGTGGCAGCGTGATGCCCACGTGTGCGAGTGGAGCCTGCGCTGAGCCCACCCTGATGGTTCGCCGGTTTGTGCCTGCTTCCCAGGCAGGAGAGCTAGGTCTGATTTCTAGCCAATCCTTTAATACGGCAGTGTGGCTTTGGAATCAGATGAATTTTTGTTCCACGTCCACTATTTACTAGTTTGGGGATCCCGGGAAATGTATTTAAGTTATCTGAGTCTCAGTTTGTTCATGTAAAATGGTACAAAGAACTGTCATGAAATTTAAAATGAGACACCGTCTGTAAATAGCTTCTTAATGCCAGGTATATAATTTTGTAGACAAAGGGTACCCTTGTTTCTTTCTACTGGAGTGGGACTCGATTTGGTTTTAAAGAAATCTCACTGTGGACAAAGTGTATCAGTCAGCTTCTGTTGCAGTAACAAATAGTCCCAAAGCTCAGTGGTTAACAATCATGTACATTTATTTCTTGCTCATTGTCACGGGCAGGCTGAATGAACTGTGCCTTTACTGGGTTTTACTGGGTTGAGTTTTGCTTTTTGTGTGCCTCATTTCAGGATCCTGATTGAAGAAGCATGCTGTTCTCATGGCAGAGAGCGGAAACTCAGGAGAACTGGAGCCAGGCCATACAAATGTATCTGAAGTTTCCACTGGGACATGGTGTCAATTATACCTGTTCATATCCATTGTTCTAAAGGTAAGCCCAGAGTCAACTGGTGGGGAAGTATACTATACCTAAAGGGAAGTGTAGTATGGGCTTCTTGAAAAAAAAAAAATCTACCTTAACAAATTAAGAATTTTGATAAGAGGCCTGCCACTCTTGGTAATCTAAAGATTAAGCATTATAACATATATGGAATATTTGAACTTCATTTTTATCTTTCCCTTGTGGCAATCTGCTGCTCTTTTTCAGTTTTTATTTTAAAAGCAGAGCTGGTGAAAGGCAATTTGTCAGTGTCTGAAAAAAGATTTTCCTATTTTTCTTCCTACCTCTTGTTCTTCTCAGCCACTTGGAGCTTCATCCTTCTGTACTTAAAGTGTGGGCTTTTTTGGGCCCCTTTCTCTGCTCCTTCTGTACTTTTTTCTCTGGGTGGTCTAATACACAGACAGATCACCTATGGCTCTGTTGACTACCCTGAGGAATCTTATTTCAACATTCCCAGCTCAGGTGCCTTGGAGCCCCAGACCCACATCACTAGCTGCCCACCTGACATCTCTGTGATGTCATATACATTTCAATATAAAACCCAGCTCTGGTTGCTCTAAGTGTCCGTCTAGGACCAGATCACCCAGCCAGTTATAACATCAAATGCTATAATTTATCCTTGCTATCCTTCTCCCTCACCTCATATCCAATCCATTTGCAGGATCCCCTGCTTTTACCTCCTAAGGGCCTCTCTGACCAGCTACTTCCTCTGTCCCCACCTCCACCACCAAAACATGATCCTCTTTCACCTGGACTCTTGTGACATCCCTCAGCTATCTCCCTTATTCTTTATTTCACATTTTAATTTTTTTTCTGCATCACAGCTACAGCCAGAGTCACTTTTCAAAAAATTCAAACTTGATCATACCTGCCATTGGCTTAAAACCCTTTAATGACTTTCCATAGTTTTTAACATAAAGACCTAAGTCCCTTGGATAGCCCTCAGGGTCCTACATGATCTCAATTTTTTTCTGCCTCTCCCATTTTGTTTTGCTTCACTTTTCTTATCATCTATATTGTGGCTACAATGTTGTTCCTTTTCAGATCCTTGAATGGGCCATGCCCTCATCTATCTTGGGGACTTTGCTCATGCTTCCCTCTGTCTGGAATGTTCTTACCCTGACCTCTATCCTTGAAATCCCAGCTCTGATGTTTCTATTTTTGCTAATGCAGCCCCAGCCTCTCCCAGCTGAGAGGTGTTTTCTGTGATCTAAAACAGTTGATGCAAATCTTCACGTGCGTATACTGTGTCTTGTAATGTTATTGTTTGCTTACGTGTCTCTTTGCCTGGGCTGCAGGGTTCTCATTCTCCAGTCTTGTCTTTTCTTCTTTTCTTTATTTTCTCCTCCTTCCCTCCCTTCCTTCCTTCCTCTTAAAGAAAACTGTGCAAGAGCCCTCTGTAAGTTTAGAGAAACCAAAATTCTTTGCTTGCAGAGCTCTTTTGGACTAAACCCCATAATCACACAAAACATTTGGAGGTGGAAGGAATATCAGAACTCTTTATTTTTGTTAATGAAGGAATTGAAGCCTAGAGAGATGAAATGACTTGTTTAAGGTCATGCAGCTGGTAGGTATCAAGTAATACCAGTCTTCTGAATCCCATCTGAAAGGGAGGTTCCTGCACGTGGGGTGCTAATTGTCTCATTGTCTACCTGAAGTTACCATTTTCATCTTTTTACTAGTTTTTTTGGGTGGGGATGAGGGGTTAAGACTAGATCAACCCAAGAAGATTTCCACTGGAACCTGGTAATCGCTGAGGAGCTTCCCAGTAGGAGACTTGCAAGGTCTCAGTGCTTTGCTGTGAAGTGTGGCAGCGGGGGCTTCGGTAAGACTGCAGTTTAGGGAGCTTTATGGAGCTCCTACTGGGTATTGTACTGGTCAAGCTGGGGGTGGGGAGTGGTAAAGAAGAGTTACCAGCCATGGGCTACTTCTGAGGGAGACCAGATCAAAGGATCAGGCCAGTTCTGATCCACTTTGCTGATAGGGAATGAGCCGCAGTATTTAAATGATTATAGGGATTGACATCCAAGCAGACCCCAAGTCACCTACTGGTCTGTACTGTTCTTAAATGTTAATCTCTTGGCCTAAATAATTGGCCTGCTTAAGAAATCGATGAGCCTGCACCCTCTCCTAAGCTGACCCTCGTCCAGTGCTTAGCATTGACTCAGCCTGCCTCATGCTCCCAGCAGGTCCCCCGCGCCCCTCAGCAGTACAGGACCGTGACTGCCGGGGCTGATTGCCGGGGTACTGTCTCCACCGTCTGGCTGCTTGCAAAGCGTGGGTAAGCCACTTAAAGTCTTAAAGTTTAAAAACGTCTTTTTAAAGTTTTGAAAGTAGTAGCTGATTTGTTTTGGCTTTATTTTCTAACATTAGCTTGTAGACAGCCTGTATCCAGTCCGCAGATTTTAAATTTGAATCCTAAAGACAAAGAGTAGTCAGTACCAGGGAAGAACTGATGGCAGAGTCTTGCAAAGTGAAATTTGGAAAAATTAATTTTGTTATTTTCCCTAACACGGAAGCCTTCTTTGTACAGAGAGGGAGACTAAGTTGGTAGAGAAAACATGGAGTGGCACTGGGAGGATCTGGTTGCTGACCATCTCGGTTCTGCCAGCTACAGCCCCATGAAGTAGGGCAACTGCTGTGCTTTAAAGCTTAGTTTTCTTGTGCGTCAGTGAGACAGTAAGAGCCTTCAGAGCTGTGCAAGGGCTTGGTGAGTGGTCGCTCACTAGCGATATGCGGCCCTGCTCTGAGAGGAGCCGGCGCTCTCTTCCCCAGGTGGGCCCTGGGCTGAGGAAGCAGAGGAGCTGGGGGTGTCGCATGTGTTACCCAGTAGGTGTCCTCAGCTCTCTTGTGACCTTGACGTCTGAGAGGCGACAGCTGTGTGGACGGAGCAGCGAGTCCTTCCCACAGCCTGGGCTTTGCTGTGTGTTCAGGCAGAGACCTGGCAGGAAGGGGCACCGACAGATGGGCTGGACGGGGGAGGGGAGGGGAGGCCGAGCAGACACGCACGCTGTCACTTCCTTTGGCGGGCCTCAGGGACTCTGTGCTCCTGGGCAAGGCTCCTGGCGCCATCCCCGTGCTAGGCTCCTCCCATTTTATGTACCACCTGCATTCCCACTCACCATTCCTTCAGTGACACCCAGTTAATGTGTTTAAAAAAGCGTTTAAAATGTGTGAGTGGTATGGTGGTGTAATCATTCATCAAGTCAACAAAATTTTATTAAGTGCCTCTTTATCGGTAGGCTTTGTTCTAGGCCTTGGGAGACATCAGTGAACAAGACAGGTGAAATTCTTGCCCTTGGGGAGCTCACATTCTAGAAGGTGGGGTGGGGAGATAGTACTGACTACCTTTCAGACTATTATTACCTTTCAGACTAAATAAGTTTACTTATTTATTACATTTGATTATTGTCCAAGGCAACAATAGAGCCGGGTAAGGGGGACTGCGTGTGTGTGTGTGTGTGTGTGTAGAGAATTTTGAGGCTCATAATTCCAGGCAGAAGGAACAGCCAGTGCAAAGGCTGTTTGCAGCACCAGTGCTGGGCAAAGGTTGAAAACAGCAGGGTGGCCAGGGAAGCTGTGCAGAGTGAGCGAGGGGGACAGTGGGGCAAGATGATGTCAGGTCCAGGGAGTGGGCATGGGCCGTGGGGGGGCAGGTCAGGGCTTTGGCTTCCTGTGTGGTGTCAGAGTTCTGAGGGTTATAGAGGTTCTCATTAGGTTTCCCCACCTTTCACTCAGCACTGTTTTGAAGATCCAGCCGCAGGGGTATGTGTACGTCTGACCAGTGGCTTGGGGCTATTCTGCGCACTCTATACATTTTACCTAATGGCTCTTCTGACTTCCTGCCATTACAAACGGTACTGCGAGGCTGTCCTCCTGTGGTTCCATTAGGACTGGTATGATCACTTCCGTGGGGGATACAGCAGGGTGGGGGGCACACTGGCCGGGTCATAAGGCAGGCGCACACTTAACTTGGTCTAAGCAGTCGCTGGTACCGACGGCTGTACCGACCCCGCTCCCTCCGGCAGTACACGAGGGTCCCCCCCGCCCCACATCCCTGCCAGCGGGACACTTCATCAGCTTTTGGTTTTCTGCCAGTCTGGAGCATATACAGTGGCGTCTATTGTTTAGTTTGCATTTTGCTGATCCCTAATGAGTGTGAGCACCTCATTCTATGCTTGTCAAATTTTTGGTTTCTCCTTTATAAACCGCCTGTTCATATCCTTGGAGAATTTTTCTGTTAGGGTTCTTGTATATTTTCCTTTTTGATTTGGGGGAGTTTCTCCTATATTCTGGGTCTTATCCATAGTTGTTTTCACGAGGTTAGATTTGAGGTAGCCTTTGAGGTAATCGAGTCTAACCACCCCATTTTATGGTTGGAGAACTCAGCTCAGGTGCCTTGGAGCCCCAGACCCACATAATGCAGGTTCCTGCCCCACCCTTCCCGAGGACCAAGAAGCTCCGAGTGAGCCTCAGGACCCTGGCACAGGGGGCTCTAGGGCCTAATTTTGGCAAACACTGCAGCAAGCAGTTCCATTAGCCCCCTGATTAATCTTGTGTCTCTGTCCTGGAGTCACTTCAATTTGTCTTCCAGGCTGCCACACAGAGCTACGATCACTCCCCGAACACATCGCTCCTTGTCAGATCTCCGTGCTTTCACCCTTCCCGTCCATCTGGAGCGCTCCTCCTCTGTGAGATTCTAGGACTTTTCAAGAGCTAGGCAAACATGGGCTTCACTAGAAAGCCCTCTACGATTTGTCTGGGAGTCAAGCTCAGGGGCACAGTGTGAATGAAGATGCGTGGCAGGGACGGAGCACCCCTCACCAGCATGCTGCCCTTGGGAGCTTTGGTGGACACCCCTCTGTGCTAAGGGGATTACTCTTCAAGGTAGTAACACCGTAGGCCAGGCAGTCTTTCCTTTTTTTTTAAAAAAAGACTCATTTTTATCAAATACACACACAGACACACACACAAGTTTATCTAAGGAGTTGGGCAGACACTTGGAACTCTATTGGCTGGCTTTTGGTATTCTCTTGGCATCTCTAAAGAATATGCTTATCTTACTCCTATTTGATTTTCCAGTTTTGGATGCTATTGACTTTCCATTGAAGAGAATAAGCGTTCAGCCTTCTGTCCTAGTTCTGTGCCTCCCATGTGTGCCCCTTCTATCCCGTTCTACTGCTTGCCCAGTGTTTACATCCAGTAGCCACTGTGGTTCTCCTGCTGTGCTGACTGGTGCCACCGGTCACCTGGCTGAGGTCTGAAAAGTGGGCACCCTCTCAATTCCTTCCTCTTCCGCCTTCCCCTCCCTCCTGCCCCCTCCCATCACCAGGGCACTGTCAACCCTACCTCCAACAACTCATAAATTCACCCACGGCGGTGGGCTTGCTCCGTCACCTCGAGCCTCCTCCAGAAAGCTGCAGTGGTGCTAATCCCCTTGTTTCCTCCCCTTCCAGCCAGAGTAGGCTTTCTCAAACACAAACTGGACATGCGCTTCTCAGTGCACCTCAAGTTCCACAGGGAACATCCAGATTCCATATCGTGGTGGGGGCGACCCCGCGTGCTGCTTCCCGTAGCATTCTGTCTTTCTGGCACACGTACTCCATCTGCTTGCCATGAGGCTGGGCCATGTGCAGTGTGAGTCAAGTGGCGTGTGTCATGTCCAGGCCCAGGCAGTTAAGAGCTTTGTGCCTATTACGTCTCTGCTGGCCTCTGCAGCGGACCTCCCAGGCTCCTGTTCTGGATGCTGTGGCTACAGGATGGGCGAGCTGTGCCCACATCAGCCTTTACATGAGTCAGCAACGTCTTGGTTGTGCTAAGCCAATGCAACTTTGGGTTTAACTGTTACTGCAGCCCAGCGCATCAGAACCCTGAGGTTAACACAAGGTGTATCTAAAGCTCTTCGGGGTCCGGCCTTACTTCTCTAACACTTTCTCTTCTTTTCCTTCCCATAGACAGTGTTCCAGCTGTAATGACATGGGTTGAGCTCTCCCACTTCCAGACTTTTGCGTGGACAGTTCTTGCTGCTTAGAATGTCTTCTTTTCACCTACCCCGTCTGCCACTGTGCTGAGCTAATCCCATCTCAAACTTCAAGACTTAGCCTAAATGTCTCTCCCTCTGGAGAGCCATTCAAGACTCCCTGTGCCAACTGGGGGTGCCCCCTTTGTGCCCCTGGGGACCTGGTGCCTACCCTTCATTTCCCCTTTGTCCTCCCGTTGCTTGTTTACTTGCATCTCCATCAAACTAGACTGTCATCCCCCTGAACATCTGTTCTGCTCATTCGCTGGGGTCTTCTCTGGGCCAGTCAGGGGAGGTGTTAGTCCATTTTTTGTGGAAAGGTCCAGAGGATCTTAGACGGGAAGCTACTGTGCAAAGCTGCGATTCAGATTTCTTTTGCCAAGACTGCAGGTCATTTAAATTCCTGAGGGAATGTGTTGATTTATGGTTGGGAAAACCAGTCTAGAGTTAGAGCTGGTTTCACTCTGGGCTTACTTGCTGTGTAATGGTGAGCAGGCTGTTAGCTTCTGAAGTTTCAATTTCATTATCTGGTGGGAATAATAATAATAATATACCCACCTGACAGGGTTACTGTGACAATCACATGAGTTGAAATACACAAGCACTTAGATCCATGCTTGGCATACGGAAGAGCTCCCAAAATGTTAGTATGTTATTATTTTAAAGAATATCCTAAGTGCAAATGTGTGTCCTGGATTAGATCCTGGAGCAGAGGAAGGGCATTGGGGAAAGACTGGTGAAATCCAGACGGAGTCTGAAGCGTAAATAGTAATATTCTGTGTCCATTTCCCAGCTTTGATAGCTGTACCACTGTGGGGCGAGGTAACTTTAGGGGAAATGGCACCAGGGGCATGTGGGAACTCTCTGTGCTATCTTTGTAACCTCTCCCTACATTTGAAATTGTTCCAGGTTATATTATTTGTGGATAAAGTGAAGGTTCCTATGGCCAGAAGTCTCACCTGGCTTTGCTACACACGTGTGGGCAATACTTGCTATTGACTCTATAAAGAGCTCCACCCAGTGCTCTGGGCGACACAGTGGCCATGGCTGCACGGCTGCAGGAGAGCAGAGACTGGAGCAGTGGCAGCGCCGAGGACAGAGGCTGAGACGGCTGTGGGGGCAGAGACCGGCTTGCTGCATGCAGACTGGCCCTGAGGCGGATGGGATTCTAGTGACTGACCTGCCACTGCAGGAATAAAGTGAGTATAAACTCTTTCACCCCAAGAATGTTCCATTGTCATTTCTCAGTCTCATTGAATCCATAGTGAACTTGCCCAGGTCTGAAACCCCTTGGCAAGACATTATTATAATTACATTAATTTTATTCTTACAATACCTGTATATGATGTAAGCATGGTAGCGAGTGCCATTATAGATGAAGGAAGTGCGCCACGGAGGGGTTAAATAATTTGCCCCCGGTCACCCCTCACAATCAGGATTACAGAGGAGGAGGGATCAGTGGGCTAGGATTTAACAGAATGCAATAATAAGCATTTGTTGAGCGCCTACTTTGTGTGAGACACCACCCTGGGTGCTCTGTCAGTACAGAATACAGGTGATCTCTATTCTCAGGGTCACTGCGGGGAGAAAGCACACGTTCACGCAGGTGCAAGGACAAAAGGAGGTAAGGAGATAGCGATCCAGCCCGATTAAGGAGCCCATGCTCTTAATCATTGTTCAAAAGAAATTTGGGGGACTCTTGTGCAATTCACAGTGGCATATGGAGCCAAAAACAGATCTGGTTGGGGGCTTAGGGGCAGCTGGCTTCATGCGTGGGGCTTTGATCTGAGTCTTGACCATGAACATAGTTTGATCTGGGTAGAGAGCAAAGGAAAACCTGGGAAGGGTTTTTGGATTGAGCCACCTTGTGTCTTGCTCCCTTTCCCTTCTGACCACCCTGGAGGGGGACCCACCGGCATACACTTGGCTGTTTTGTTTAGCACTCTAGGAAAGACAGCAGCTCACAGTGCCCGGAGCCTGGGCTTTGTGCACGGAGTCAGGTAGTATGGGGTCAGCGGTTGTTGCATTTCCTATCCCCTGTGTGATCTTGACTTGGTTACTTAGCCTCTGTGAGCATCTGGAAAATAAGGGTAACATCAATCACCTGTCCTGGTCGTTATGTGGGTTGGCTTGGTGAACAAATGCGTATAAAGCCGGACATGATGCTGGCACTTGGTGAGGCCTCAGTAGGGGGTGCCCTCTCTGTGTGCATCGCTCCTTTGTTTGGTCCATGGCTGACACGATGACCCTTGGTTAGGTTGCTAAACACTTCCTGGGGAGGCAGCTTTGTGTAAGGAAAGAATGTGGACTTGGGAGGCTAGGCCACTGATTATTTGGGTGACTTTGGGCAGTTGTTTATCCTGGCCAGGCATCAATTTTTCACTGTAAACTAATATCCGTATTGTAGGACTGTTGTGATAATTTTCATATGGAACATGAAGTCAGTCAAGCACGTGTTCCATTAATGTTGGTTCTTGTCATCATGTGTTGTATTTTTCTCCATTTGATTCATTTTAATCTTGATTTCCCCCCAGATTGTTTCCTCTTTGAGGCCAGATCTAAAATCTTGTTTTTCCCATAGCCCTCCTCCGGCACGTGGTTTAGGGGGCACAGGAGGTGCTCCTTGAGCCTGAGCTGGCCTGCCTTTGGGGCCGGCTTCCTCAGCACTTAGATGCGTGTCGTGGCTCTTCTAGACCTTCTGAGACTGCGTTCTGCACCATCCTGTTGGGCCCAGGGAGGGGCCCCTGAGCTGGCCGAGTGGGAAACGACCACCCTGTGAAATGGCCACCAAACATCTTCTTTATTTTACTAATGAACTTCAGTGTCTAAGGTAGCTTCAAGGGACTGGGAAGGGAAGGGGCAGAGCAGACAGACGTCTCTGTAACTAAATCAGCTGAGGGAACCCATCCTGGGCCGAGTCAGCCCTGCTTTGAAAAATGGGCCTGCTGACGTCCACCCTCTGCCCGTGCTTGTCGTCGGCCTCGTCCTCGCTGGCCTTGCGGCGGGCGTTCTGGTAGAGCACAGCACACATGCCTGTGAGCCAGGCGGCCACAGTGCCTGCGGAGAAGATGCAGAAGCCGATGAGCAGCAGGAAGATGTAGTCTTGGTGATCCAGGTGCGTGATGCACATGTACCGGAGCGGGGTCCCCGCCCGCATGATGGGCCACCCTGCCAGCTCTGTGGGCTCCACGCACGTGGCGTTTTCGTCATCTGTGAGGAAAAACACAGCAAGCAGAGGGCTGAAACAACAGGGGAACCCTCAGGGTCCTAAGGCCAGAAGGGACCTGGAGAGGCTGGCTGGAACCTCACTGCTCAAAGCGTGGGCCCGCAGCATGGCGTCACCCGGACCTCGTTAGAAACACGGACTCGCAAGCACCGCCTCGGACCTCCTGAGTCAGAATCTCCAGCTTAGTAAGACTCACAGGTAATCCGTGGGCACGCTGAGGTTGGAGGAGGAGCGCGCCCCAAGTTTAGTTGCGTTTAGGTCACCTCCTGAAATGGGCTTCTTAAGGATCCTTAAAAAACAAGAGACCGTCATAGGGCCTGGGAGGTGGGAGACTCAAGCACAGTGCCGCGGAGTGGTGACGCTTCAGAGACCTCCCCCAGTGGCCCCTGTTCCCCTCTGCCCGACTCCCAGCTTCCCCTGTGCCCAGGCCTGGTCAGGGACCATCACACACCATCTGGCTCAACTCTCAGGGGGGCCAAGATCCCCTGGAAACACCTAGGCTGTGTTCTCTGTGCACCCCCACCCCTGACCAGGAGAAATGGGGGTGGGGGAGCTCAGGGGAAAGAGATGCACGGCAGGGAAGCAGCTCCTCTCTGTGGTGATGTCAGCGTCACTGGCTCATCCCATGAGCTACATGAGTCCTCCGACCCTTTTAGCAGCTGCCTCAGCTGCCTGGCTACATCCCCGAGCTCCCCAAAGCAAGCAGCACGGGCTTCAGGGTAAAACAGAAAGAAGAGCATGCTCCGGAGCAGCAGACCAGAGTTCAAATCCAGACTGTCACTCACTGATTCTGTAAACTGTGGCAGGATCTCTGACTCTCTCAATCCATGTCCTCATCTCACAAGCGCGGAGATGATACCTGTTCTCTAGGCAGTGAGGGGATTTATTTCATTGCTACGGGTGAGGAGGCGGCCGGAGCCCCTGGAGCCCAGCAGTTGCTCGGGGTACTCCGAGCCCTGTCTTTTTCTCACTCCGTGTGCTGGGACGTGCTGAGGTGTCTGGGTGCAGAGCCCAGTGGAATGTATCCAGCCAGCAGTAGGTAAAGGCGCTGGAAGTCAGGGCTGAGACCAGGGCTTGAGAAAACTATTAATCAAAATCACAATAGTGCCTAATTACCAAGCTCTGACTGCATGCTAAGGCATATCTCACTTAATTGTTATAATGTGATCTCATTTAGTGTTCTCACTGAATTCCTCTAACAACTTTGACACACATAACATTCTCATTCTTGTTTTCACATAAGGAAACAGGGACTCAGAGATGTTTCTTACCTTGAAGGTTGTAACCTGGCAGGTTGGAGGCAGGAGACAAGACAGAGAAAACTGAAACTGAGCCATCTCCGTCTGTTTTGCAGAAGTGGGAGACACAAACAGAAGCTAGGGCAGCAAAAAGCTTTCCCTGAACTTAGGTAGAAAGTTTATGGGCATGGATATATGCTTGGTGACCAAGGAAGGCTTGGGTTTGGACTGGACCTACAGCAGGGGATTTAGAGAAAGGGATACGGAAGTGAGTTGACTGGGGTGGAGGCGGTTTGGCTTGCGTGCTGGAAAGAGCTGTCTAGGCTGAGTGGCCTTGAGGTCCTCCGCAAGCTGCACACTGTCCCCTGTGCCTTGCTTCTGTGTCAGGGCTCCTACAGTCAAGTCACCTGGTACTCTCAGAAGATGCTGGTGAGGACGTGTCTGGGAGGAGGTTGTAGATGCAGGAGGGAGGTGGGTGCTGGGGCTGTGACACCTGCTGCTTGCACTGATTAGAGAGGAAAGGAGGGGAAGAAGCCCCCTCCAGAATGACCCTGGGACAGTGGCCCTCGAGATGACCCTGAGGGGTCAGGGCCTTGGGCCTCACTTCCAGTGTGCCAAGGGGCAGGAGCACGACTATACCTCTAGACCTCTATGGTCAGCCTGGCTGGAGGACCTCCGGGCTTCTGCGCAGGAGGCCCAGGAGGGGCTGTCGAGGAGAAGGGGTGGCTCCTGGCGGCCCTTCAGGAATTCCATCAAGAGAGGGCTCGGGTCACCTCCCCACACTGCCAGAGAGATGACATGGGAATACACAAAGAAAGATGTTCTTGAGAAGGGAAACGTGGGATTCTGGGGGTTGGGGTGTGTCTAGCGGGCTTAATCTCATTCTGTTTTTAAAAAGATTTGGCTTTCAAATTGGAGCTTGGGTGGAAGAGAGGAGACTAAACATCAAACACACCTTTCCCCATTTTGGAGCATTATTTTGAAAGGAGCAATTCAGCAGTGATTTGATGCATCGTTAGTGCTCTCGAGTGAGGGATGGGGCGGCTTTGTGGGGAGGGAGGCCTGGGGTTTTCTGCCGCTGCGTTCTCTCTCCTCCCCAGTCTGTCACCATCACCTCAGAGGTGGAGCCCTCCTGCCTCCTAGCGCCTCTTCAGGTGATGCACACACTCCTGCTCGATTTCCCCTCCTCCAGCACAGCTCTTCCCAGGCACAGTCAGGCTCAAAACTCACCCCCATCTCCCTTGTGGGGCCTCGGAATAACATCCAGACCACCTGGCCTGGCCTTCAGAGCCCTGAGTGTCTGCCCCCTTCTACCTTTCCCTTACTTCTCAGGACTCCCGGCAACCAGCCCTTTGTTCTGGTCCAGTGAAACTATTAATCCTTGGTTACAGCTTGTCTCTATTATAGCTAGCTTTGCTATACTGCTCTGTTGCACCTAACGCCTCTTCCTCCAGTTTTTGCACCATCAAGTCCTTTCTATCCTCGAGGGTCTACTGTAAACCCAGGAGCTCTCGGGAGCCCTTCCCCGAGCCCTCACTCTCAGGGCTCAGAGGACATGTGACTGTCCCCGCCCCTGGAATCATCCATGGCGTTTCCCATTGTTCCTACTATGCCTCTCAAATTCCCCCTTGCTTGCTGGTTACTTGCAGAAAAGGGATGTGTCTTTTCTTCCACACTAGACAGACTTTTAGCTCTTGAAGACGTAAACCATGTCTGATCATTTTTGTTCTTAATAAAAGCTATCACTCACTGAAAGAATTACTTAATTTTAATATTTGGGGATTTTCTAGTAATATTTTTATTATTGAGTTCTAGTTTATTTCTGGTCAGAGACATACCTATGATTACAATCTTTTGAAATTGAGAATTTGCTTTTTGATTGAGCATAAAGTCAATTTTAGTAAACTTCGCATATGTGCTGTAAAAATTTGGGTATTCTGTCTTGTGTACATTGTTCTATTATGTCAGTTAGACTGTGGTTTTATAACAGCTTCTCTATTATTCACTTTTATGAGTATCTTTATTGGCTTTCCTCTGTAAAAGCTATTGTCTCTTACTATTAGTCTATTGCCTATTAGTTACTATAATAAGTATGTTGAAGTCACCAGTTTTGATTGTGTATTTGTCTCCTTATAGTTCTGTCACATTTTGCTTTATATATTTTGAAGCTATGTTATAAGATGTACAGAAAGTTAAGCTGTCACCTCCTCCTTGTAGATTTAACTTCTCTTGTTGGGCAGTATCTCTGGTTATCTCCAGTAATGCTTCTTGCCTTAAAGTCTACTCTCTTTGATATATTTTGTCTGTATTGAATTTTTCTTTCGGCTTGTGTTTGCTTCGCATGTCTTTTCCCATCCTTTTACTTGTAATCTTTCTATGTCCCTATATTTAAAGTACTGTTTTGTAAGCAGTGTGTAGCTGGGTTTTGTTTTTCATCCAATCTAGCACACTTTGTATTTTAATCAGCCCATTAACATTTAATGTTAGACTGATGTCCCTATTTGGATCAACTATTTGTTTTCCACTTGCTTCACTTATTTTATGTCCCTTTCCCTCTACTTTGTTGCCTTATATTTTATTATTTCATTTCCTTTTCTCTAGCTTATTAGTCACACATTATCTACCTATTCGGGTATGATCATCGTAGAGATTAGAGACCTGCCTGCTGGTCCTGGAGTGCCTGATATTTGCGAGGCGCCATGTAAGATGCTTTGCAAAAGTATGTTCTCCTCTTGTCTGCCCCACTGGGTAGTTTCAGCTATTCCCGCACTACAGAATGGACCAACTGTTCATCGATTATTCCCTCTCTGACTTTCTTGATCTCTTTGCCTCTGACAAAAGGCTACCAGGCATTGTTGTGTATGCTGTGTACTGGGCAACTCCAGGACCTTCATCCATATTACAAACAGGCGACTAGGCCAGTGTTATCCCTCCTCAGCCCCATTCCATGGGTCCAGGGTGCTTGTCCCAGTTAAAGCACTCAGGTACAATTACAGGTCTCATTAATGTTTAAATTCTTCCTGAAAATAGTTCCTAAGGAAACCAACTACTCCCTTGTTTATTTCCACACATAGCACATTGCCTACAGGCAGAAAATATGTCTGCTAGCATGACATGCATGGCAGGAGCAAGAGTTTCTGTGACCCAGGCCCACACCTGCTCGCATGGGAACCTAGCAAGCCTCCGTTTCAGAAAACTAGCTTGAATCCACTGATTATAAGAGGAGCTGCTCCTTTCTTGGCCCGTAGAAGGGACCACAGACGTGCTCTGTAGGTTCCCAGGGTTTGGGGCCCCAGAGGGGCCCTGTGCAGACTGCTCTGAGGCCCCCATCCCAGTGGGCTGGCCCAGGAGCCCCCTGGACTGAGTGCAGGGCCAAGCCTCCACGTTGCAGTGACATAAAGTGAAGGGTGGGGTCTGGAGCGTCTCTGTCAGCCTGCAGCTACCTGGCAGAGCAGCGCCAGCCTCCGTTAGCTTCAACGGCTCATCATGGAACTTCCCCCAAAGTCCCGAAAGACGTTAGCCCCCAGCTCTCCTCCTAAGGTCCTGGCTTGCCCAGAGATCACTAGATGTACAGTACTTTGTCTCTCTTGTTTTCTCTAGCTACACTATTTGTCAAGGAAGTGGCGTTGCCATCCATACATTAGTGTGCCTCCCACTAGATTATGAACTCCAGGAAGACGTAGATTTTTGTCTGTTTTGTTCACTGTTGTATCTCCAACACCTAGAACGGTGCTGAACACATACTAGAGCTCAAAGTACGTTTGTCGAATGAGCCAGATGTTATTTGTTATTATTGCCCCCTTGGGATCAATGGCATGGACATAATGCTTGGCTAGAGGGAAGGGAACCTGGGATATAGAAGACCATAGGTGGGTCAGCTAACCTCTAGCTTCCTTGGACTGCTCTACAATAGGCGACTATCAACCCTTGCTTATCTTGTGAGAGTCTGGGGAGGATTCAGTGAACTAAGGGGCATGAAGCCCTGGAGGAGGCAGGAAAGATGGTCTCTGGGACCAAATGGAGGGGTAAGCCTTGAACTGAGAAGGGGCACCTCTTCTGTCCTGAGACTGCAGAGAAGGAAGAGAAGGTGAGTGCAGATGGGGATGAGTGTGAGGGCTGAAGTGCTGCAGACATGCTGTCATGGGCAACTGTTACTGTTTGGGAACTACCTGAAAGCAGAGACCCTGTTGTCCACCTTTGTACCCCTCCTGCCTGGCACACAGTAGATGTTCAGTAAATGCCTGTTGAATGTGTACAGGAGAGAGTGGGTGGATTTTTGGTCTGATCTCATGTAGTAGTTGTTAAACTCCAGTGCCTTTGGCCTTCCTGTGTAGGACCAGTTCCCCATTTTACTTTGAAGGGATTGCTGGAATATTCTGTCCTGTGGATGGCCCAGGGGAGATGACTCCCTGGAGTGGAGCCTTGACTGGGCTTTAGAGCAGGCCAATGACACCAGAGCCAACCGGCCAGCAAGGCCCTCTTCTCAGACCCTTCGGCATGGCCCTCTGAGCACTTCTAGTCCTGGCGCTGGCCTACGTTCGCCTACCTGTAGAACTCCTTTTCTCCTCGCCACCCAGCTGTCCGCCCTTGACGGCATAAGCTCAGGTTCGGCAAACTGCAGCTCGTGGGCCAAATCCAGCCTGCTGCTTGTTTTTGTAAATAAGATTTTATCAGAATACAGCCACGTCTGGTCATTAACATATTTTCTGTGGTTGCTCTCACTCTACAAATGACAGAGCTGAGTAGTTGCAAAAGAGGCCCACAAAACCTAAAACATTTACTATCTGGCCTTTCATAGGGAGCATGTGCGGACCCCTGGTACCACCTGCCCCTGCCCCTTGAAACCTTACAGATTTGGGTGTTTGGGCTTGGGCAGCACAGCTCTTTTCTGGTACAATTTTCTCCCTTGTATAAAGAGTCCACGTTTGGTAAAGGTTAAATGTGATTCACAGACTGTTGGAACATTGCAGAAAAGACCTTGAAATCCAGCAAGTTCAACTTGATCATTCTGGTACCTTAAAGGTGCTTTAGGCTGCAGGACTGGTCTTTTGGCTAAGTGGTTGTATATGGACATGATTTAGAGGTAGGAAGACCCCTTTCCCTCATAATTCCTTCTCATGTGCTTGTCAGTGTTCTGAATTCTGCCAACAGTAGATAAAACCTTTCATCCCACCAACCAAATGGGGCTTAAAGTGTAAAAAGTCCTCTGAAAATGAAGCAGATCCCGTGAGCCCTACCCGGGGAAACCCTGGCTACCACCTTTCCTGAGCAGGTGTTTGTGGGCAAGCGGAACCAGCTGCATGACAGGGCTGGAGGATGGTACCAGTTAGTTCTGGAAGCTAAAGGCAAACTGGGTTCTTCTTGGTTTGGCCTAGAGCTGGACCTGCTTAATAACCACCTATCTGCTTAGAAAAATCCAGGTAGTAGACAGTTGTCCTCACGGATAGCATGTAATTTAGGAAAGCACAGTAGTGGAAGGGCACCTCCGTTCAGCAGTTGCCTAGGCAGAAACTTGGGAGTCCTCCTCCTTCTCCCATATCTCATCACCAAACCATGAGCTAATCCTGTTAGACCTGCCTTCAAGATAGGTCCTTATTCTCACCTCTTCTCACCCTCTGAACCATTACTCTGGCCCAGGCCGCCATCCTCCCTCTCTTCAAATGCGAAAGCCTTCTAACCCATGCCCTGCTTTCCCCACAGGCTCTCCAGCTCGCAGGAGGAGCCATCTGCAAACCACAGGTCATGTCAGTTCCCTGCTCAAAACCCTTTCATGACCTCCTGTCACACTTAGAATAAAATCAAACGCTACCCTGTCTCCTAGAGGACCTGTATGGTCTGGCCTCTGACTGGTTTTCTATCTCATTTCTTGCCTTTCTCTCCTTCTTCACTTTGCTTCTCCAGTATTCATCTTCTAATACACCAAGCATATTCCACCCCATGGCCTTTGCGTTTGCTCTTGCCTCAGTCTAGAAAATCCTTCCCACCCTGCATCTGCTTCCATGGCTTGTCCCCTCACTTTATTCAGTTCTTGGCTCAAATATCACCTCCTTAGCACCACCCAGTCTAAAGTGTCTGCTTTGTCCTCAATCCCAGGCACACCCCCTTCCCTTGCTATATTTTCCTCTATACCATTTATCATTACTTGACATTGTGTCAGATATTTGTTCGTTTATTCCTCTCCCATTGGAATGTAAGCTCCAGGGCATGGTGGCCTGTTTATTTCTGATCATAGCTGTTTTCCCGTCCCTGGCTCAGATCTAGGCACCTAGTAGGTGCTTAGTAATGACCAGGAGTGAGTGCCCCCAGGCTCCAGGCCAGGCTCCTTACCCGTGTGAATGTCTAGTAGGGTAAACAGGCCTAGTTAACCTCACCGCAGCCAAGTCCTACGGCCAGAGCATCTCATCCTCTGTTTGGTTCCAGTGACCACCAGTGAGCTGGTGATTCCCAAACACACACTCTGTTCTCTATCCTGAGTTTCAGGTCAGAACATCCAAATGCCTGCTGGCTCACAGGGACCTCCTACCCAGCATGCTCAGGATGGGACTTGGCTTCTCCTCTAACCTCCCCCTGCCCCTCCTCCAAGAGTGTCTGTCTCAGTTGACCAAGGCCAAAGCCTTGGGAGTCACCCTTGATTTTTTCCATTCCTTTATTTTCTACATCTCGTTTATTTGTTCATTCAGCTCAATAAACATTTAGTGGGCATTTTGTCTGCATTGGGCTTTGAGCTAGTTTCTGAAGATGCAGACACTGCTCTTGTAGGCCTTCCCGTCTGTCAGGTGTTACGTATAATCTATTAGTTAGAACTGTGCGAGTCATGAGAGAACACAAGGAACTATTATGGAGCATCTAGGTCAGTCCCAAGTGGGCCGCTTCTCCCTCTGATCGGCTCTGTCTGGCCTGGGTATGCCTCTGGCCCACACTGCGGCTGGGAGCTGCCACCCTCTCTTGCCTGGGTGCTTGCAGGAGGCTCCTGGTCCTGCACCCAGACTCACCTGCCTCCCAGAGCTTCCCAGGGTGGCTTGCATGTTTCCCGGAAAATCATGCAAAGGCTCTTCGTGGCTGGACCCATTTCTCTTTCTAGCGGCATCTGCACTCTGCTGGGTGCCTCCAAGGCTGGGTGCCCTTCTCTAGAGGTGAGGAAACCAGCATTGGCTGCTTGGTCAGCCTTTAGCTGCTGCCCTCCAGGTGCCTGGTGGTGCTGGGTGAACAGAGGGGCTATTGCTACAGGCCTGGTGTTTCTGGGCTTGAAGGGACTTTAGGTCACCTAACTCTCAGGGGCCTCAACCAGGCAGAGGTAGAGTGACCAAGAATAACCAGATCCTCCCTAAACTGCACATGCTTGCCACCCCCAGCCCTTCTTGAACTTTCTGTGTGGTTTGGAGATCACTGGTCTGGTCACACCCTCTCAGCCCCCTCAGTGACCTCATGAGGCCGCTTCCCTGGCTCTTGGGAGGGTGCCACAAGGCCAGGGGGTTCAGGGTAAGGTAGGAGAGACATACTAGCAGAGCAGCTGACGGCCTTGGGAACGCCTGCTGCCCAGCTGTTCCCTTATGTGGCATCTGGTCTTTACAGCGATTTCCCTGATGGAGGAGATGGGCTCACAGTCACAGTGGGAGAGTCTGAGGACCTGAATTCATTCTGGAAATCTAAGGTTTGGCACAGTTGTAGATGACTTTGTACTTGGTGGGTTGAAATGGTGCCATTATCCTATTACAGCAGGCTTGAATACAGGAGGAAATAGCCTCAGATTGGAACTAAGATGTTCTCTGCTCAAAAAGCCCTCAAAATGACCTGGACCTGAAACAGCTCATGCCCCGACCCATCTGCTCCCTGCTGATGTCCCTGACTGGCTTTGCCAAGAGGGACCGTCTGTCCTGAAATTACCCCACTTCTACCCCTGGTAGCCTGTTACTTCCTGAATTCTCACTGTTTCTGGATGTTCCCTGCAAGGGCCCCTTGGGTGAGATGTATCAAAACATTGTTAACCACTAACATCTCAATGCCAATCAGTTGACTCACCAGTTGGAGCAGCCACTGCAGACCTACAGCAAAGGCCATCATCATAGGCTTTCTCAAAATGGGACCCAAGGAGCCTCTGCACCAAGAGCTCACTGAATCAGAATCTCTGGGTGTGGGGCCTGCGATTCTTGTGCTCACTGGGTTTTGAGCACTGCTGGTTGAGCAGGCCAGGCATGGAGGGAAAGTCTGGGGCACTGAGTCCTTTGGGAACAGAGGTATGTTCTAGTCAAGTAAAGTGTGCCTAAGACAGGAGGTGGGCGAGTTCAGGAGTTGGAGGCTGCCTGCTTCTCGATTGCATTTCCTAATTATGTGACCATCGCCCTGATCTTGGAACAGCTCCACCCTAGCACTGGCCCATGCGCTAATCCAGGACCCTGTCTGCTGACCCTGCTCTTTTCTTACTTCATCTGGGTGTGTCTTATCTACTGTTTAGGTCCATAGATTGCCAGCTAGACGGGGTCTTAGACAGTGTCTAATCCTACTCGCTTATTTCAAAGACAAGTGAGATGCAGAGGGGAAATGACTTGCCCCAGTCACACCGTAGCATTTCTTGGGTTTAGGACAGGGTTTCCTTTTCTCTCTCTTGTATTCCTAGGTTGTCTTATTAAAGAGAGGAATTGTGACTTCTTTGTGATAAATGTACCCTAGATTACAATACAATGTTGGGCATATAACGAACATACAATATATGTTTCAGAGTTGAGTGGACTGTGATGTGCCTCATAAGAAATATCACGGCATAGGGGAAAACACCTTGGATGTTGGGAGACTTCCATGCTGCACTTGGCTCTATAGCCACTTACCTGTGAGGAGGCTAGATTCTAAAGTTCCACATAAGGTTCCTCTATTAAAATTCTGCCCTGACCAATATGGTGACCACTAGCCATTCATGTGGCTATTTAAGTGAAATGAAATGACACAAAATAAAAAATTCAGTTCCTCAGCTGCAGCAGCCTACCTTCAAGAGCTTAATAGCACATAGCTCGTGGCTACCGTACTGGCCAGCACAGATCCAGAACACTTCCCCTGCTGCAGAAACGTCTGTTGGGCTGCATGGGGCCAGTCTTGGGGGCGGGGAGGTAGGAGGCCAGGCTCCTCATGTCCAGGAGCTTCGGGTTGCGTGAGTTTGTGAGAGCATCTGCAGAGGCATTGGACCCTGTCCTGCAAGGCAGCTCTGTCCTCTCACCTTCAAAGAGCATAATGATGGGCGAATGAGAGTTCTGGCCGGGAATTAGTCCTCCTCTTGGCTGACCGGGGCCAAAAAGGAAATGGCGTCTGTGGGTCTGTTTTAACCCTGTATTGGTCAGAGCGTCCTGACAACCAGCACACTACAACTCCCTGCCATTTCTGCTGTGATTTTCATATTTGGAAAGTGAGTATGTGAAGTCTTTGAGGACTGAATAGTTTTCAGGGCATTTGGTGAGTATGGCATTGAGGATTTCTTTTGAAGAAGGCCTTTGATCATAGCACCAAATCTCTTGCCAGTATGGGGAAGTGTTGACATTCCTTTTCAGTGTGGACTTGTGATGAAATAAGGTAAATAAACACTTGGCCCCCTGCCCTGAACTAAGCCAGAATGTGACATAGGGGAAAGACGTATTACTGCCTTCATGTCTTGTTTAAGACCTCTCATTTCTTTCCTGGACCTTGGCTTCCTTCAAGGTCCCACACTTATAAAACTAATCTTAGCTAATTGTATTTACTAAGAATTCACTCCTCCCTCTGATCTGAGAGCTGAATGAGATCTGGGACACTTGTATGATTCAGCCTATGAGTCCGTGTATTTTGCAGGGTCCTCTTCCAGATCGGGGCACTTTTGGGGACACAGAGGAATGAATCTCTAATGGCTAATTCCATTACAGTTGGTAGGCAGTGGGTGGGGACATTTGGGGACAAAAGCATTGCACAGTCCTCTTCAGATCACAAAGTCATACCATGCAGGTGACTTTCTTCTCCCAAGGCCATGTCTGCCGCCTGACCCTCCTCCCTTGGACAGCTGCCTGCAGGTCGGCACCCGCTTCTGGAAGTGGGGCTTGTCTGCAGGTACTTTGGTTCCGGGTTCAGGTGACTCAGGAGGAGCCAGCTCGCTGCTGTGGGCCCAGCCGTGAGTCTCGTGGCCCGGGCTGAGGCCGAACCTTGAGTTGGGCTTCTGGCTTTGTTCCCTAGGGTCTGAACTCTTGTGTTCACAACACGTCTCATACGAAACTCCCTCCAGGATCTCTCAGCTTCCTGGGGACCACTGCCCACCTTCCCACATCCCACCTAAACTGCACATAGCTCTCTGCAGCTGTGTCTCCTGCGCAAGACACATGTCATCTAATGCCACATGGGTGACGCCTTCCTGGCGCCCGCTGCTGGTCCTGGGAGCACCTGACTGATGTGGGTGGCTCTCTTAGTACCCTGTACCTTTCCGACACCTGCCGACCATTCATTTATTGAATGCTTATGGTGTGCCAGCCTTAATGCTAGTGGCAGCTCACAAATAGTCTCATGTTATCCTTACAAGAGCCTGAGATAGGTTGGTTCTATTATTATACCTGTCTGAAAGAAGAGGAAATTAAATTTCAGGGAGTTTAAGTAAATTCTCTGATATCCTATAGTTAGTAGATGGCAGGGCCATTTAATCCAGGTCTGTTTCACTCTAGAGCCTGAGCTCTTACCACCAGGCTCCTCTGCCTGCACGGTGGCTGTCCTTTCGGACCTGCAGCTGGGGCCGCCCCAGGCGCCTGCTCTGCCCCTGCAGGCACATGCTGGCCTCTCTGGTGAGCTCCGTCAGTGGGGCTGGCTCTGCTTTGCCTGCCCAGGGGACCCGTGGCATAGATGATCCGCGGCAGGTGAGTCTCAGGGCACAGCCCCCGGCTTCCTGGCTAGCTCTCCATGAGCACTTGTCTGGCATGTAACAGGCCCTCAGCGAATATTTAAACGGATGAACGGATGAACTGAGTGGTAGCTTGGAAGTCCCTTACTGCCCTGCCTTGCTTATCAAGGGGTCTCTGTACTGGCATTCCCCGTCATAGTGACCTTAATACTGTACCACAGGGAAAATCTCCCACTGCTAAGGTTTAGTATCTCCTTGAGCCCAAAATGAAATCCATCTTTAAGTTGGATTCTTCTAAATAATCATCCAGGTTATTAGCTTATTTCATAGAAATTCTTCCTATATCCCGAAATGTGGGCACATGGGAGAGATGTGTAGATTCCTTTCTAGAAATGTGTCAAAAATCACCATTTTGATCGCAAATGTGGTATAATAGGAGGGCTTACGGTTGAGAGTTCACCAAGAGTGTTTGTCAATAGCAAAGATATTTCCACCTAGCAGATGTGAATCATCATAGGAGAGTCACATGAAATAAATATCGTACATTATGTTGAAGACTGGATGAAGGGCAAGGGAAGCATCTAATGAATATTACTGTGTGTTCAGCTTCATGTGTATGTGTGTGTCTCTTCATAAGTGGGTATGTATCTGTACATTTGTGTGTGTGTAATGCATATGTGATATGTGGGTATGTGAGTAGGTGTATATGTGTATGGTATGAATGGGTGTATCTTTGTGTTTGCATGTGTGTGTTTGTGGTGTGTTCATACATATGTTTGTGATTGTGTGTTCATGGGAAGGGAGAACCAGACTGAATGAGAGGCAAAGGAGAGCAAATACTGAGGTTAGGTTCATTTTTGGGGGGTTTGTGTAGATTGGGGTGAAATTTGGATTTGCAAGGGGAATACAGCATATTATAAGAAGTTTATGATGGCTAGGGCTTATTATCTAATGGAAATGGCCTTGGGTGAGTTCTAAGTATAGCCAGATAGGAATGAAGCTGAAATTTAGATGCTGTGATCATGTGCTTATAACGTGACTTACATTTATAATTAAACTGACTTATGAAACCATAGTTATCATATAATTTGAGGATTTAAGAGACAGGATTTATAGTTTCATGAAAAAAACCTGCATCTGAAGTCAGGAGGTTCAAATCATTTTCTTGCCATGTGGTTTGGGGCAAGTTAGTCTATTTTCTCATCCATGGGATAGGGTTAAATTTACCAATCCTAGCCTCTTCCACAGGCCTATGACATAAAATTTAAGGGTTGGTGAAACACTCAAAAATAAAGAAAATCAGACCGCATGTGAAAAAGCTTCAATGACTGTGAAGCTGTATACCAAGATAGATTATACTATGTCTGGCCTTGGGCTATCTCATGTTCTTAAGAGATAATAGTGAGCTGGAGCAATGAGACCGTAGTCCTGCATGAAGGGCCTGGAAGGTTCCTCTGGGCCCCCAGGTGGTAGAGGGGGAGCAGAAGATCAGTTGTGGGGCTGGATGGGGGTCCCACTGGCCAATGGATGAAAGCTTTGTCTATCTGAAAAGACAGACTCTTCATTCACAAGGAGCTTATGAGCTTGAGAAGATAGATAACCTGCTTCGGGTTCTTTTGAAAGCATGGAGTGAAAGAGATCCGATTTGTAATCCTACTCAATCTGGGATTGAATTGAGCCAAGGAGTCCGAAGAAGTCAGCTTGAAAATTCTGAGAGGCCAAAACCCTATAAGCAGAATTTGGATCACGGTAGATCTGATGGCAGGTGAAGTGGTGAGCTCAGGGACTGGGGTAGGAGCCAAGCTGCCTCACCCTTTTCAGCTAGGTGGGTCCTCCTGGCAGCCTGGTGGGCTCTGCTCCAGGCCAGTGTGTGCATGGTGGGGAGGCGGCAAGAGAGGGTGATGCTCTCACTACGCTGATGGACAGTGACTGCAATGGGGTTGGGGGGGGGGGAACCTGATGAAGGGGGTAGTGTAATCACCATAATAACACTCATTTAATTGTAGATTAATGATATCAAAATAAACTAATAAAAAAAAAAAGAGAGGGTGATGCTCTCCTGCGAGCCAGTCAGGAATGTTGACAGGGAGAATCCCATTTAGGAACCACATTTGATAAATGAGTCTGATTAATATCAATCCTCTTTTAGAGAACTTCCTAGAAACTACCACCGCACCAATCATTGAGAAAAGTAGAAGACATTCTCTTTGGCAAGGTAACCTACCCAGGATAACTGCTCTTGTATTCTGTTATGATTAGTACTGTTAAGCAGATGGTCTGACAAAGTTTGTTCCTTTTGATCTGTTCTAGCTCGTTGACTTACCTGGCAGCAGAGCCAGGTGCCCAGGCCACAGAATTTAAGGAGACACCCACTGTCAGTGCCTTCTTCAGTTTTGCATGAGGAACCTGCATTCTCTCACCATAGTCCAGGCCCTGACCGGAAGTCATTTTAAGACTCACCCACTGGAAGGCCAGGAGGGCCCATTTCATTTGCTGTCACCGTTTGGCCTCCCTTCCTACCAGGTTTCCCTTAAAGTCTGTCACTTTGGCCAGAAACCTCTCCAGGGTGCTGCCCTGTGGGCAGGACTGCATGGCAGCAGCGTCAGCAGGACTTGTGTGCACGGCTTTTCAAAACAAACACTCAGGGAAGGGGGAGAAGACATGGTTTTAAGAGGGTTTGACTCCAAAGTGCAGTTTTGCTAAGTTACATTAGTGGCTTCAGGCTTTCTGTGAGCAGTTATTTCACATTTTTCTGAAGGTTGGACTTTCTTGGGTGAAAGTGATCTTGGTGGAGTGGGACAGTTGGGGGATGAGGATGGGACAGTAAAGTCACTGAAAAGAAGAGGGGATGAGGCACTGAAGTGCCCTGGGGACTGAGGCAGAGGGTGGGGACAATGGATAGAGAGTCTGCAACTGACTTGGAAATCCTCCAGGTAATACTTGAGAATCTGCCTGTCAGATTGGAATCTCCCTGCTTGACACAGGGGGTCCTGGGCACCACTCACAGATGGATGCCATTTTCTCCCTCCTTAGAGGTTAGCCTGTTGAAGACGAGGAGCCACAAAACGCCCCTTGGCCCCCTCACCTCTCCTCCAGGTAGGTCACGTGGCCCTCCTTCCACCTGCTGAATTCTAGACATCATCCTATTGGCTTTTCTACTGCCTAGAATGCCTGAGTTTGCTTTAGATCCTGGAAAAATTTGGTCACGGAAGTAAACAGATAAATAGTTTGCCAGTGGAGAGCAGTGACCCTGTAGGACTTTGCTGCTTTACAGCTGTAGTAACTTTATCATTTCCACACGTCATTTTATGTTGACACAATGACTCTGCATGCTTGGTAATGCTATTGTCCCCACTTGATGGATCAGGAAACTGAGGTTCAGAGAAACTGGGGCATTTCCAAGGGCAGCCAACTAGCAAGGGCTGAGTTTGGGACCAGAACTCAGCTCTTTGGATTTCTAGCCAGGACTTTTTCTACTGATCCTTACTGTCTTTCTAGTCAACCCCAGAATGGATCCAGCAGAAAAATAAGAATGCTTTCAATCCGCTTACCCTACATTTTCCTCCCATCCTGACCATCTTTTGACTTCACCTTTTCTGGCACCAAGTCCTCCTTCCAGCACCTCTTCCTCCCCACCCCCAAGCAAGCACTCACCTGGATGGTTCACAGGGGACACGAGTAAGTAGATGGTGAAGTCCAGGAAAGAGCAGTTGCACTTCCAGGGGTTTCCACTCAGATACAGGGTCTGCAGTGTCACGAGGCTGTGGAAGACAGTGGGGTCCAAGGTCTGCAGGCCAGTATTTCTGAGGTCCAGGTACCTCAGAGAGCTGGTGTTGGCAAAGGTGTACTTGTTCAGAGATAACAGGTGAGGGTTGTTGGAGATGTTCAGCTGTACCATGCTGCTCAGCACAGAGAAGCTGTACGGGGAGATCAGGGTGAGGTTGTTGGAGCTGAGATTGAGGTAGATGAGTTTGAAGACCCCAATGAAGGTGTAATCCATCACCTCTCGAATGAGGTTGTTCTGACAGTCCAGGTAAACAAGGTCACTGAGGAGTCCTAGATTCATCGCTGGCAAAAATGTGATGGCATTATCATTCAGGTACAGCCTCCGGGTGCTCAGGGGTACGTCGGAGGGGTAAGCAGTTAACTGCATCCCTGTGCAGGCCACTTCTTGGGCTTGACACTGACAATTCTTTGGACACTTTGACCCCGACACCAGTCCCATTCCAAAGGAAAAGAGTAACCACCCGGGCCCAGGGCCTGCAGCAAGGGACATAGTAAGACGCCGCGATACCCTCCTTCACGTCCTGCGGGCGCTGTCCCTCTGATCAGGAGGCCAGGGAGGGATGGGGGAGGGGCGCTGGAAAGAACTGTAACACCCAGCTTTGTGCAAAGCAGTTTTCCATTACAGGAGAACTGAACAGAAGTTGAGACGCGAGGCCCAACGCCCTGCCGCTGGCTGGGTGGCTCTGCCTTTTGCTTTCTCCCAGACTGCTGCTGGAAGCTTGCCTGCTTGGCGGCTCTGAAAGGTCTCACCCTTTCCCTGCGTTTGTGAGTGGAGGGGAGCCAGGGGAGAGCCACATGACTATGAGGTGGCCAGTGGACACCTTTGTGACGTCAGCCGGCTTGGGAGAATGCCTGGTGAGGACGGGACAGTTCTGCCCCTCCTTCCGGGTGGTGTAGAGTGTTTTGTGTATCTCTGTAAGCCAGAGGGACTCTGGGCCAGTCTGTGGCATGGGGTGAGGGTGTGTGGGTATGTTTACCGGATCCCAGTGGGGGTGTAGTAGAGGATTAGGTTAGGTGAGAGCCCCTAATCCACAGGCCACAGAGGAACGTGGAAGTCTCCAGCCCAATTCCTTTTTTTACCAATGAGCAAAGTGATTTGTTTAAAGTCAGTTCTGAGTGGGTCTTTTCCTTGGGAATTGAATGGGTGCCATTTTCTAGTGGTGTTGGGAGAGGATGGGAAAAGGGGAACCTCCTTTGAAGTGAGGCCAGGGGAATTCCTCTGATAAGGTAATACTCTTAAGACTATATTCCTACTTTGCATATGATCCTGTCTGCATTTGGAATACATATGTGTACTACTAATATTTGAAAAATCTTTTGAACAAGTATATGCTACTCCCCTTAAAACCCAAATGTATAAAAATATCTGAATGCAATATGAACTTTCTTAACATTTGTTTTCTCCTAGAACTTTAAAAATGATGAGTGCCTCTCTGATACTTCCAGTATGAGTTTATATTTCTCAATGACGTGAGGGATGATGGGAGAGCGATCTGCTGGAGGGAGGGGTGGAGAGTCCTGAAGTTCAAGAGTGAAGACCTCTTGCCCAGTCCCTAGAGGAAGGCGAAATGAGCAGAGATGAAGAAAAAACATCTCAGGAGTTAAAATTCATATTTGGGGGGGGAAATAGGAGTTCATTCCTTAAACCATTCATATATAACTCAGCTGCAAATATTAATAAAATACAAAAATCTATATTTAGCTTAGCACAGTGCCTGGCACCTGGTGTATAATAAATATTTATTGAATGAGTGATGCGTGAATGTCTCTGGTGGCTTGCTTCCCTTTCTTGCTTCTCTGCCAAGAAAGAAATTAATAAACTCGAGTGGATTTGAGGCTGGTCAGCTAATGCTTGATGGTGTTTGCGGGCTCAGCATTCCTAGGGTGACTGGCTGTGAATTAAGGTGATGACTGAGGAGTGTTTACCAAATTGAAAGTGACCTTATTGAAGTAGAAATTTCAAACACTTAGAATAATGACCTAAATGGTAGTTATACTAATTGAAGCAGGATTTTATTGATAGGGGAGACCCCCTTTCCTTATAATTAAAAAGCTCCTGCCTAGATCTTACACGATTGCCCAGGAGAGGAATTTGGTCCATAAAATCCACGGAGAAGAATAAATTTCCAAGAAGGTCGTTTGCTCTGGGGGCTGGGTCAAGGGTGGCAAGCGTGCTTTATTTGGAGCCGCCTGTGTGTGTTTGTTTCCTTTTGATGAGAGCTGATGGCTGACTGGCCTGCCAAGCCTTGTGGAGCGATTTTACTGACATTCCACCTTTCTTGTATGCTTTTCCCCCTCTTTCTGACTCTTCCTTTCCCCTTGGAGCCTGTGTCTCCAGGTTGCTCCGTTTGATTTCCAGCCTCCTCCTGCAGGAGAACTTTCTCAAGACAGTAGCCTCGGGCTCAGATTTACTTGCTTGGCCCCATGACTGCAAGTGCTCTTGCTTAGAAAAGCTGTAGATAAATAAAGCACCCTAAAGGTTACTGACAGGCACGGTCAGCTGTGGCTCTCTGGAGCATTACTGTTTTAACAAAGCATCATGAATGGTTAACCTCAAGGGACAGTCCTTTCGCTTAAGGCAGTTGTGTATTTTTTGGTCATGAAGTCTGAATAGCACGGGCTAGTTTCAGCTTTGCCAGGTTAGACTAGATCCCTGGTATATGTTCCTCATTTTGGGATGAGTAAGTATTTGTTAGGGTAAATAGACTAGACAAAGGAAAATAGGGGATGTAGCCTTTTCCAAACTACCTGAGCTCAGAAACAGAAAACATTTTTTTCCAAGGGATATCATTATTTCAGGGATCCTGCTTTGGGAAAAAGTTCTGGACTAGGCTGTTTGTGTTTTGTGGAGTTGTTTACAGCCTCTGGGCTTTATTTTTCTCATCTGTATATTGAGGGAGGTGGACTAGATAATTTCCAACTCTCCTTAGGACTCCCAAGTTCCTACCCAGTGGGAAGGGTTCAGGTACCCCACAGCAAGCCACGGCGGGGAGAGCTGAGAGGAGAGCCTTCCTCGTCCTTCTGCTCACACCATGTAGCCCAGCTGTCCGGTAGCTGCGGAAGCAGAGTTTGCTTTGTGCAGCTTCAGCAGCAGCTGATTGCCCTCAGTGTGTCATCTGTTTTCTCAGCCCACCTCTGCCCCTTGGGTGGCCAGTGTGCCCGCCCACCCGGGAGCGCTGGTGGGAATCGAGTGAGCACACTGAGAAGCCCCTGGGATCAGTCCAGCCTTTTCAGCTGAGTCCGATCTTGAGCAGGCTTCTATTTTTAGCTGTATCTGATAAAGACACTGCCTTCCAGTTTAATGAGCCCTCTCAGGTACCAGTGTGCCTCCAAACAGCTTTCGTGATCCAGAAGACAGAGGGGCACGGCCCTGCCAGTGTAAGGGAGAGGGCAGGGCGACACAGAGCAAAGTGGACAGAGTGGGGGTGCTCGCCTTCTCACTAGGAAGCGGTGTGTCTTTGGACTCCCAAGGCCTCGATTTCCTTTCTATAAAACAAGACAGATGCTCTCTAAGGGCTCTCCCCAGGTTAAAGTGCCCTCAAGACCCAGACTATGCAGGGAGAGCACAGATGTTTGGAAGCTTTAAGACTCAAGTCCTAGTGGACAGAGATTCAAGCAGGGACATAGTGCTTGGCACAGTGTAAGTGACCCGTAGACCTTAGCCAGCAAATAGTCCACCCACATGCATGGGGACCAGTGCTAAGGACAGAGTAATTTGGGCATAATTTAATTTGTTCATGAGGAAGACAGCAAGACGAAATGCATGTGCCATTTTATCAAGTCAAAACTGCTAGTGGGTTAAACTCAGGACTTAGTGGAGTCAGCAACCTAGGGGCACATAAGTCAGTACTTTGCTCCCCAAGCAGGGAATTAGTAGGCTTGAGTCTAAAGAATGTCAAATTTCAAGGCCTTTGGTGTAGGAGCCGCTTATGGTATCTAGTTCATTCCCGATTTTTGGTGCTGCCTGAGCCATGTTCAGCAAGGTCATCTCAGCGGGTGTGGGGCTCAGAGCAAGGGCCATGGAAAGCAGATTAAGTGAACAAGGTCGTCAGTCGGTAAGAGAAAGCAAGTCCTAAAACATGCCGGGAAGGTTGGGGCCTAAGGGCCAAATACATAGATGAAGCCATCTGTATGTGAGCCTTGGGTCTGTTTTTAGAGCCAGCTGGTATGAGCTATTTTTGTCTTTTCCCTCAGGCTGCCTGAGTCCCTGCTCAGGAGACTGGACCCTTAAGAGGCAGGCCAGAGGAAGTCACTCCAGTCTCTGTATTCCCCAGGGGCCCACATTATACATTTCTGCAGCTTTCATTCTCCAGGTCTCCAAGGGGGAGCCTTGAAATTGCCCAGCATTTGGGGGGATTGGATCCCATTTTCAGCTCAGCACAGGTCTGTGTACTATTCCCCCATGGCTGGGCTTGTGGGCAGTGGCCACTATGCCTGAAGCGTGCATTGTGACTTTGCTGCGCCCACTGGTTGGGAAGGAGACCTGGACTCTGTAGATTTCCACGTGGCAGTGACGACTGTGCTGCTGGATGTGAGGGCTGAAATGAGAGGCCCTCACTGAGTGCCTTTGGGCAAGTGCTTTAGCTTCTACAGGCTTTAATTTCCTTTTGATAAAGTAAGGCTGACAAATGCCACCTTTCCAGGGTTATAAAGATAGGGTGTGAATTAGTATTACACAATATCTACCGTTCAGCATCCACCCTGTGTCAGGCATGCGATACGGCAACCCAGTGAGGCACAGAGGAAGGAAAAGCCCTAAGGGGGGCCCTCTGCCCAAGATTACAGGGCTGGGGGGGTGATGACATCACTGTTTGGTCCAAAAAGGTTTACTCCTGAGTACAAGCCCTTAATACTAAGTGTTCCCACCACACGTGCAAATGCCTCAGAAGGCTCTTTTTCCTTTTTACAGGCCACGTGCAATAAGTCGTCCCCTCCTAGCATGAAATGGAACTTTGACTTCAGACCAGATCAAACCACTGCTATTATGTGATCTTTTTATGCTTTGGGGTTCCTTGTCTTTCAGAAGGCATATGACACTTTTCAGCTTTAAATTCTTTAGTTCACCTTTGAGATTGTTTTGTATAATTTTCTTCCTTTTGCAGGCAAGGAAGCTAAAAGGAAAAGCAGCATGCCAAGGCTCACTTGGAGGACCAGTGGCTCCGCCAGCGACAGCTGACTCGCTGATGCCCCAGGTGACTCAGATTCATTCGCCAGGTAGGACCTCCGTCCCGGGTGATCCGAGACAGACTGTATCCACTGGGCAGACCGCTGCATGCTTATCAAAGGCCCTGACAGGACAGACACTCCAGTGGAAATCTCCCCATAAACAAGTTCCCGTCCCCTTTACTCTTCAGCACAATGTTCAATACTGAAAGTCAATGCAGCGGTCTCTCCGTGGGCTTGGGGGTCCATACCTCACATGGGCTCATGGCGGGCAGGAAGAGGGCAGAAGGAAATTGAGTCTTGGCTCTCCTTCCAGCATTCCTTGTGGACTGATTTTTCAGGAGAACATGTAACGTGGGCGGTAAAACCTTTGAGTTCTACAGGCAGGTGTTAGAGGTTTCTCTATGTGCTGCTGTGCAGAGGGGTCATCATGGCACTTGATTCGGAAATGAATCCTGAGCAAGGCTGGAGACAATGTCTCTAAGTTTCAAAGGCTTCCTGGTGTCTTCCAAAGGCAGTTCATTGTTTGGAAGGCCTGGCTGTCAGAGATAAGTGGAATGATAGAGGTACCCATCATGACGTTCCTGAAAGGGCAAATGGGAAAACAGGCAGTGGGTGGGGAAAAGCCAGGAGCTCCGAGGAGAAAGCTGTCTCTAGCAGGGGCCTTGCAAGGGGCATCGGTCCTTCCCCTGAGAGCTCGCACCCTCCCATAGGCAGGATCTTCCCAGAACTTCACTGCCTGGACAGACTGAAAAAGGTCCCTGTGAGGCCCGGCCCTAGTGCAGGGATGCCAAGTCGGAGGAGGGCACATCATCGAGCAGGCTGACTCTGTGATCAGTGCTCTTGCTCCGTCCCTAGGTGTGCTCTGTGTCTGAGCTCCTCTCCACAGGAGCCCTGTGAGGGCAGAGGTGGGAAGGCAGCGCCCCTCCCCTGGCTGTCCTCAGGTGAGTCTAAGTATGGGGCAGCATTGCCAATTGGTCACACGCTTCAACAGCCTCTGCTTCATGGATCTTGCGCTCTTCCTTCCTGGAGAGCTTGCTTCAAAGGTCTCTCCACTCCCCAAACTGCAGAGGGTGAAAGGTCAGAAAAACACCTGTGAGGAAGTCCTGGCTGGCCTGTCCCGCCATGTCAGCCGGTCCCTTGCCTTCTCCCTGGCTCCCAGCTGCCAGCTGCCATGCTCTGCGCAGCGACGGGCCACGCTGGCTTCTCTCTGAGGTAGATTCTTTTTGCTGTTGCCCTAGTAACAGAACTACTAAACCAACTTGCAGCCTCGGGAGTATTTGTGCCTGGTGAGGTAATGTCTGTCGCATCCAGACTTTCTTCTCCTCCCTGCCCTCCCGCCCCTCCCCACTGGCTTCAGGCCCCTCTGTACCTCACACCTAGGCCGACGCACTCGTTCCCTCCCTGGCCCCAGTGCCTCCCTGCCGGGCCTGCTCCCGACTCAGCAACATCCTTCTGCAGGCCCAGGGACCAAATTCCCCATCAGCCTGGCATTCAAAGCCCCCTATGATGGCCACACCACCATTCCTAAAACCCACAGTGCTCTCTGGGCTTTAGCGGAGCAGGCCATGGTCACGGCAGCAACAGGGAACCGATCTGAGGGGAGCTACACAGAAAATCCATAGGGCTTAGGTAGCGACTGGCTAGTTGCGAGGCCATAGAGTGTAATGTTCAAGCATATGGGTTTGGGAATAGACTGTCCATAAAATATTAGCTCTCTCGCTAGATGGCTGTATGGCCTTGAGCAAGTTTCTTAGCCTAGGTCTCCATTTCCATAATGCAAAGGCAGCTAATGGTAGTACTTTCCTCCTAAGGGCTTTTCTGCCCAATTAAAGGTCTCCTTGAGTGCTTAGCTTAGCATCTTTGAATGTGGAGATACCCCAAGAATGTTGGCTGTGCTGCTGAGGGTGGCAGAGAAAGGGGAGAGGGCGGTGTGTCTTGCCAATGGGTTTCAGCCCCAGGCAAGTTCACTATGGATTCAGTGTGACCAAAGAAAACGACAGCAAAATGGTCTTTGGGGTGAAAGGGTTTATTACCCGGCTTGTTTTCCGGGCGGTGGGTCTAGCACTAGAGTCTCTGCCTCCGCCCAGAGCACTGGGCCAGCTCTCCATATACTGCAATAATAGCTTATTGCCTAAAGGTGTGGAAGCGGTAGCCTAGCAACAGGCCAGTTACATCATCAGGTGGTTTAAGTGCAGTGAGGATCCTGGCCATAGGAGCCCCAACTTGCCCACAGGGGGAATGAGAAATAGAATTGAGAATGCCTCCTGGTTTTGATGAGTGGGTGAAAGTGGTGCAGATAGAGTCCAGATGCAGGAGCGACAGGTTTGTGAGGACAGACAGTGCTTTCACTTGGGGCTTGTTGAGTTTGAAGTCCCAGCTCACTTCTCTGGATTCTCACTGAGTGCCCGCACTATGCTAAGCATATTGCATGCCTTCTTTCCTACATAATGCTCACAACAACCCCTTGTGATTATTGTAAGTATTATTAATAAATAAATATAATAATTATTAATAAAAAAGTTAATAAGTATTATCAACACATGAGGTTAAGGAGTTGCCCACAGTTATTACGTGGCAGAGCTGGAATTTGAATCCCGTGTTGGTGTGTTTGTGTCTCCAGAGGCTGCACACTTCACCGCTACAGACACTGTCTCCTAAACACCCAGTGTCTTTCCTGTAGCTATGAAGTCACCCTTTCTGGTGTGCACTTTCAGTGCTGCGATGGTCTTTGGGGAGCATGATGGTCGGCATGGCTTCCTGCCTAGGCAGTGCTCTGCGGCCCCTGGGCTTAGGGACTTACTTTGTGACACGTGCTCTCTGGAGCTCATGCTCAGGGTCGGTGACTCCGGGCTCACCGCTCGCTTGGTCTTAGTGCCTCATTCCAGTACCCGCCTCCCTGCTTCCCCCACAGGGGTCCTTGGTTTTGAAGTGAATTAGCATCTTGGAGCCTCAGTTGCCTCCTCTGAACAACTTAAGCAGTTATGGAATTGCAGTAAGCATCTAAAAAGATCCATGTTCCTCGAGGAGCTTGGCCACTTCTGATTTCTCTTAGCATTCTCAGTGCCTGGCCAGTGCTGGGCGCACACCAGGCGCTCCGAACCCTAAATGGATAGAAGACCAGCTGGTGGCATATCGGCATATGCTGATGTGTATGATGCTGGGCCCACCCCTTTTGTTCAGCTTGACTGAGATTGCTATCTTTTCCACTTACCCTGCTGTCCTGGGTGGTTACCCCGATTTATTGTGCTTTGGGGATGACTTTCTTTAAACTTTTGGAGTCAGCTCAACCACAGTGGTAGATTTGTGTTATTACACTGGTGCTGGGTGTTGGGTGTGTGCCCATATGTGTGGCAGAGGATGAAGAGGAGATGGAGGTGGTAGGTGTGGAGGGACGGGGGGGCAGCTAGCATCATATTTCCCCTGCACACTTGCTTTGTGATGGGAAAGATGCTCTACTGCACATGTGGAACCCAGGTGCTGTGGTGATGTCCTGGAGACCAGTGTGCTGCTGTGCGGAGGCAGGCCTTTGGCGGGTGAGTAGGTCATGAGGGTGGAGCCTCTTACAAAGGGAGCCCTGAAGAGCTCCTGAGCCCCCTCTGCCGTGCGAGGACACAGGGAGCCTGAGGTCCGGAAGAGGGAGACAGTGACGACAGACAGTGCTTTCGCTTGGGGCTTGTTGGAAGAGGGCCCTCACCCAACCACGCTAGCAACCCTGATCTTCCCAGACTCCAGAGCTGCGAGAAAAACATTTCTGTTGTTTGTTAGACACCCAGTCTGGTGTGGTGGTACAGTGGCCTAAGCAGACCAAGACCCAGGGAACAAGGAGTTAGTTTTTAACAGTTTTCTGTTCTGCCAGTAACAGTGTTTCGACATGGCAACTTTTAAATATATTTTCCCCCTATCATTCTGGGTATTTACACTTTCAATAACCTGCATATGTATTTAATGCTATTTAATTAAGCCTTAAACCTATAAAAATGCCCATTTAATAATACTCAGTAAACCCTTGACTCATTGCCTCTGAAGATAAACAGGTGAGATATCTTCCTGAGCTCTGAGTTCTGAGATCATTAAGATTAGTTGCCATAGAGAGATGGGAATGCATTAAAATGTATCACACTTTCATGTTTAGGAAATCCATGCAGTTAAATGTTCAGGGCCATCAAATCTACCCAGACCCAGGCACCTATTCATCCGCTGGCCACTCAGACTCTAGAGTGATCTTTGTTTGTCAGGAAAGCGTTCTTGTTGCCCCACCGTCCTCAGAAACTTTTAATGGTTCATCGCTGTCTGAAGGGCAATCTTCTTAGCATGTGATACTCCAGGCCTTTCAGGATCTGGCCAGCCTTCCTTCCAAGCTCCTGTGTTACCGCCTCGCTGCAGAGGTATCTGCTGGGGCCTGCTGGCCCTTCCAGGGTGCCCAGCTTCTCTGCCACACGTACCCTTTAGCTCGCTTTCTCATTCTCTGTTGGCATTGCAGGCTGCTGCTCACCCTTTGAGACCAGTTCAAGTTCTGCACCCAGTTTAAATGCTAGGCCTTTGTGGATTCCTTTAGACAATGACCCTAGGCTTTCTTGGACTTTGAAATTTTATGACAGTTCTCCTCATATGTATCATAATTGTACATTTTCCCTATACTAGACTGTGAGCTCCTGGGGCCCAGGGATCTATTTGTTCTGTGAAGACATTCATGTAATGCTTAGTTCATAGTAGGTCCTGAATCACTGTTGTTTCTGAAGGAAATTAGTTAAATGCATTACTTTGTGAACAGTATGTGCTATGATGTTGTCAGAGATTTTTTTAAAGGAGTGAATTATCTGGCCCCTGCCCTTTACTTCAGTGCTGCCTATGGAAGTTCCACAGTGTCCTGTGGCAGGGCTGTCTTTGTGCACCTGGAAGCACTAGCATGACGCTCAATCCAGATCTGACTGCTACCACTTCGGTTACTGGTAGAAAGGTCACAGTCAGAGACCACAGAACAATCTCGCCATGATGCCATTAGCATCCTAGAACTGTTCTAAACACTCAGTCTTGGGAGGTCTTATAACTTGGGGGCTGAGCACGCACCTGGGGGTTCAGTGGGCGTGACTCACCCTCTGTGCGATGTGGCTTGCTGAGCTTCTCTTCCACCCTGTTATCTGTGAGATGGAGATTGCATTTTATTCCTAAGGTGGTTTTGAGCATAAATGAAGTACTCAGGCCATATGATTAACCAGGTACACAGGAAAGTGTTTAGCCAAAAGTAGTAGCTATTATTGTAGATTTTATAGTGGTTGTGAGTTACTAATGAAATGTGTCATAGTGGGTTCAAGTAATACAATAATGTGAGTTCCCCCAAAGAAACAGCAATGGCAGAAGTAATTAGTAATTTGCTGGTGAGTTAGAATATGCTTTGTTACCAGCAGCTGTCTGAGGTACCGTCAGAGGTTAGAGCCAGTCAGGGAAGATTCCAGAAGAACTGCTTCACTGAGGCCGCCAGACGGAAGCTGCTCAGATGCTTGGGGTTCAGAGCCCAGAGGCATCAGCGGGTGACCGTACCGGACCAAACCATCCGGCGTGTGTTTGTGCAGGGGACCCAGCTAGGCCGATACAGACCTGCAGCACAGCCACGTGGTGCTCACCCAGTGCAGGCAGCCTCTGCCCATGGCGCCGGGTTGTGTGAGACCCTCGCCCTGCACTGCGTGGGAAACTCTTGGCCATGACCTTTTTGGGAGCATTACATGAAGCCCCCATCTGAAGCTACCTCCTGAGCCTCTCAGACCTGTCATTCCCAAAGCTGATCGGTCATTTTGACCGTGAGTGTATGTATGAGGAGGTAATGTTTGTGAATAAATCCATTAGAAATCGAATCCCATCTCCTTGGTGTTTTCTCAGACATGCTTCTCTGTCACCATGCATTCCCAAGTAAAGTTGCTTTATTTAATGTACATTGCTTTCACAATACTTTGTTCTCTTTTTTAAAGGTAAGAGGTCTGAGGTCAATTAGGGTACACCTACTTCTAGAGCATGGGAAGGAAAATTATGTGTGTTGAGGTCTGCAGAGGAGGCCGAGGCCTGAGGTGATGAGGATATCCCTAAAGGCTCCCGCAGGGCTCATGGGCTGGCCTCAGGCCCTCATAAAGTCCATGAGAAGCCAGTGTACCTTCAGAGCCTCCGGAAGTGTCTCCAGTTGTCAACTCTTCTCTTCCTCCTCCTTCTTGCTTCAACTCCTGTGAAAACAAAGCCTGAGCTGAGTGGCAGGCTAACTGGGTGTGCTCAGATGGAGAGCTGCTGGGAAGAGTCTGGAACTGGGAACTTGGGGGCCTGAAGTTTGTTCCTGGTGCTTTCCTCAACTCACCGTGCAACCCTGAACGAGTACTCCATTCTCGAGGCTCTGTTTCATCATTCATGAAACCAGGGAGCTCTGTCTTTGGGTCTCGGGTTCTTTGGAGCCAGGCCAGGGACAAGCAGTGGGGTGGGAAATAGCCCCTTGACTTCCTACGAAAGGCACACTCCAGCTGTCCTTTGTGAATGGCAGTGTCCAGGCTAATGATGCATGATCCCGAGGCTGGCATGGCATGGAATTGGCAGCCTGGAGATCTGCAATGGCCAGGAGTCATGGGGAGACAGCAAAGCTCTGAGCTCCCTCGGGAGGGGAGTGGAGAGGCCCTCTCCCTGCAGCCCATCAGAATGGTGTGTTTACATGAAATCAAGCTCTGGGCTTTGGTCTGTGT
>JAVSCE010010483.1:0-75624 GCA_032199065.1 Smutsia gigantea
GAGGAATCGGGGCCCGGCCCTTCGTCCCGCTGAGACCCGATCAGGGGTTTACCTGCTCACAGGCTCTGCCTGCGGCTCTTCACGCCTAAGTTCCCAGCCTTAGGGGCACACGGCCCCGCCCACCACCACGGGCGCCGCCATGTTGGCAGAACAACAACTTTATCGGTAGCGGTAGCAGTAGACAGAGACAGACGGGGCGGAGCTGGGGAGGCGGAGCGCTGCCGCGTGCCGGACTCCCCGCGGGCGGCAGGACCCCAGCGCCTGCGCGGCGGCCCCAGGCTCCCCTGCCCGCGGGTCTCGGGCACCGAGCCCCGCCCTTAGGCCCAGTCCTCCACCCCGCGTCCCGTCCCCCAAACTATAGACGCCCGAGGGTCAAATTATTCCAAATAGTAGCAGGCGTGTGAGAGCCATCAGTTTAGTGGCCCCAGAATAAACTAGACGGCAGGTGCTGTAAAGAGCGCCGCAGGAGTCCTGAGGCCAGGGTTGGAATCCCTGCATGGCTACAGCTACCTGGACTTGGGCAGCTCTTTCGACCTCTTGATCGTTAATGGACCACCTAATGGTTAAAGTATCTTCTTCCACCACATTCTATGATTTTACAGCCCTGTGAGGGGAATTACCCAGCTAAGACAGGGGTAAAGTGTTATTTTCTCACCTGATACATGGGCTAAGAATCTGGAAAGCATGATTCCCGACCAGCCACTTTCCTAGAGGAATTTATGTATCCAAGACCCCGTTCCCCCAAGTGTTTCTTGCTGTAAATGAATCAGTGAATGAATTCAAAGGACCGGTGGTGCTAAAGTATAATTTTCAAAAAAGTAAAACCGGTGTTAAGGGATATTTTGAAGAACTCATGTATGTGAACCATCAGGAATACTGAAATGAATTTGCTAATTGTACAAAACTGGTTAATGTCCTATAGGACAAGAAAAAGTAATGTTCGGGAGTCATCTTTTTCTACAGGGTTGAAATCAACTGTACCTCTGTCAAACAAAATGCTTTCCATTACTACCCATGCTCTGCATTTTAAGTTCTACTCTTACAAAACTGAGCAACAGAAAACAAGCAAAGGTGCACACCCCGACACAGCACCAGGTAACCCCAGGCGAGCCCTTCACCCAAGGGACACACAGTGATCTCCTCTACCAGTTTCCCAGTCTTTTACAAAGTTTCCTGACTGTTTGAATCCAAATACTTCATTATTGAAAGTGTGGTCCTTAGACCAGCAGCAGCCCCACCTGGGAACTTGCTGGAAGTGTAGAATTTGAGGCCCCATTACAGACCTGCTGAATCAGACACTGAAGTTTATATCCCCAGGGGATTCTTAGGCCCATTGAAGTTTGAGACTCACTGACTTAGGATGTGATTTAGAAGGCATCCAGAGAACACGCTAGTCCAGCCTGCCCATTTTACACATGAATAAACTGAGGCCCAACAGAGCCGTCTAGCTCATGGTCATAAGTAAGTTAGTAGTCAAAACTGGGTCTCTAGTCTGCTAGAACAGTACTCTTCCAAAACTGCGGAATGGTGGATCATTAGGAATTTAGACAACTTCCAGTCCAATCCCCTCCCTTCAAAGTTGGGGACATTGAGGCCCAGAGATTAGATACAGCTTGTCTAAAGTCACACAGCTGGCAGAACCAGGATCCCAGTCCATGTCACCTAATCTCTCCACCCCTAGACCAGGATGCTTTAATCTGAACTGGTACCATGAGAACATTGACTCTCATGCTAACATGCCACATAGAGTAATTTAATATTCAGTTATGTTGTGCATCTATATATACTTAGAGTACCCTTTCTCTCATTTACCCAAAATACTAAATTCTAAGTATCCCCTATCCTTATCTTAGTTCAAATTCTCTCTTTCCTCTTATGAATTAAAGTTAACATCGGCATTTCTAGGAGATTATCTCAAATAGAATTTTTCTAAAAGTCACTTGCTTTACTGGAAAGTTGCTATTTTTGTATCAAAGAAGACTAGCATAAAAGTAAATCCCTTTCATTCGTAAAGAATGTGCTGCAAAGATACATTATTAAATGGAGACAAGTTGCTGGGTTGTGTAGAAAGTTATCACATTTTTGATTTTTTAAAAAGGAGAGGAAATAAAAGAAACACATTTGGAAAGAAATCTGGAAAAATGTGCCCCAAACTATTTCCTGTGATGATCTCTAGGGACAGTGGGTTTTATGGGCCTTTCTTTTCATGATAGGTTTCTGTGTTCCTCTTACTTTTTCTATTAGCTTGTATGTTAGGTTGAAAAGTGGTTTCCAAAAATATCTAGGTCATAATCCCTGGAACCTGTGAATGTCACCTTATGTGGCAAAAGAGACTTTGCAGATGTGATTAAATTAAGAATCCTGAGCTAGGATTATCCTGGTGGGCCCTATATTCAATCCCAAATGTCCTCACAATACAGAGGCAGAGGGAAATTTGAGACAGAAGAGGCACTGTGGCCACTGAAACAAGACACCGCTTCATTGGCTTAGAAGATGAAGGGAGGCCACGAGCCAAGGAATGCAAGGAATGCAGCTTCAGGAGATGGAACAACAAGAATATAGATTCTCCCATAGGACCCAGCCACCTCATGTCTGGGTAAATACCCAAGAAAATTGAAAGCTGGGCTTAAAGAGATGCATGTACACCCATATTCGTAGAGGCATTACTCACAAAAGTCAAAGGTGGAAGCAACCCAAGTGTCCATTGAGGGATGAACGGATAAACAGAATGTAATATGCCCATACCATGGAATATTATTCAGCCTCAAAAATCAAGGGAATTCCGACACATCCAACAACATGGATGAACCTGGGACATTATGCTAAGTAAAACAAGCCAGGCACAAAAGACAAGTATTACCTGACTCTTATATGAGACACTTAGGGTAGTGAAAATTCAGAGACAGAAAGTGGTTGCCAGACTGCTGCTGGGTAGAGAAATGGAGAGTTAGTATTTAATGGGTACAAAATTTCAGTTTGGGAAGATGAATAAGTCCTGGAGAAGGATGGTGGTAATGGTTGCCCAGTGCAAATGTGCTTAATGCCACTTAATGGTACTTAAAAATCGTTAAGGTGGTAATTTTACCACAAGTGGAATATTTTATCACAATAAAAAAGAAAGAGTGGAATATTTTAATAGCAATTTAATGTTTATTAATATTAATAATATTTAATATGTAAATATTAATTTTAATGTTTAATGATAATATTTAATTTTTAATGAATTTAATAAATACACTTAAATGAAATAATAAAAATATATTTTAATAATATTATTTAATATACATATATCATTTAATATGAATGTTTTATTTATTGAAGTCACTCCCAAACATTATTTGTCCCTTCGGCCAGAAATCAACCTGAAGTGCAGGTCAGGGTCGAACATGCTAGAGACAAACTGTCCTCACAGAGAAGGAGAGCCTTCTTTCACACTTGAATATGAGTTATTAATAGCCACAATAGTCAAAGTCCTTGTCAAATCCATTAGTCTCTCACTTGAATGGGGTTGCTTCTAGAGTTCTACCTTTAAGTACGATGCTTGCTTTAGGCTTTTGGTAAACACTCTCTGTGGTATCCCACCTCCAAGGTGGCACCCAATAACCCCACCTCCTGGTAGTCACACCCTTATGTAGTACCCTCTCACGATGCACCAGGATTGGTTAGTACGGCCAATAGAATACAGCAGAAGTCATTGTATGTGACTTTCAACAGTAGGTTACAGAAGATATTGCCACTCCCATCTTGTCCTAGCTCTTGCACTCTCTTTCTCTCTCTGTCTCTCTGTGTGTTGTATCACCTACTTGGCAGGAAGTTATGTCCTGAGAAAGCCTATGGAGAGGGCTACACAGTGAGGAACTGAGGCCATCTCCAACAGCGAAGTCAGTGGGCTTGGAAACAATTCTTTCAGTCCAGTCAAGTCTTCAAAGATGGCAGTCCCCGCACTCAACAGCCTAACCTCTTGAGAGACCCTGAGACAGAATCTCTCAGCTGAGCCACTTTCAAAAGCTGTGTAAAATAGCAAATGTTTGTAGTTTTAAGCTGCTATGATTGAGGATAAGTCTTTTTCTCAGCAAAAGATAATTAATACACTAACACATCAGGAAAGTTTTCTTCTGTTATCTGTTCTAGGATCCAGTCCAGGGTATATCCTGAATTAAATATCATTCTCCTTGGTCTCCTCCAGTCTGGGACAACTCCTCCATCTTTATTTGTCTTTCATAACCTTGATGCTTCCAAAGAATACTGATTAGAGATTTTGTAGCATGTCCCTCTTGATTTAATTGAGGGTTTATATCTTTGGCAGGAATACCACAGAAGTGAAGTTTGAGCATTTTCTTCGTGGTGCATTTTTTAAAGGAATGGGAAATGCATGAACAAATGTTTGTAAGGGAACAAAGTCAAAGGAGAAATCAATGATGTGGAACATGGAAGGAGTAACTGAAGGAGAGAGATCTCTGAAAAGATAAGAGGGCAGCTTTTGAGATCACTGAGGTGGACTTTAACATTTAACACTATATTCAATCATGAAGTCTTTTACAGCAGACATGTATTCCTCTGATTGAAAAGTGAAAAATATTATTTTTAACTGTATAGGCTTAGTCCTGTTTCAGAAATTACATTACCTTCTGTTTCTATTTGTGAGAGGCTTCTAGAGTATGGATGACTTGCAAAACTGACTTTCCTTCCAACATAGTTACTAACGTTTCTTTTAACAGCATTTGATCTTTGGCCTGAACCATGGCACAGCTTCCACCCCCCTGCCTCCCCGTCTAGCTTTCTGTCATCCTCTCTGGGTGTCCCCTCTGCCTTAGTTTTTATTCAGCCAGAGCTGCAAACATCAAAATAGCCAGACCTGATATCAGGAAATAGGTATACAACAATGAAGAAGACAGGCTTCTTGATTTCAGGGAGCCTCTAATGCTCAAATTGCGTTTCTAGTTCTCCCTGCCTGGGTGCCCTGCCTTTCCTCCAATCTGTGTGCCTTCCATATCATGGGGTCTGATCCCCCAAATCTCTATTCCTCCTCCTCCTCTGTCTTTATCTTTTTCTTTCTCTGTCTCTCTCTTGCTTGCTCTCCTTCACTGTTTCTCTCTTCCCAGCCACCCGTGCAGATCAGCTCTTTCTGGTCCTTACCATGCCACCTTCTCACCCCCTTCCCACCTCCCCTTGCCTCACCTGCTCCGTTGGAACCTGCCAAGCTTTAGGCATTCAGGATTAACTTGAGCCCTATTTTTAAAATCATAACAACTAATTTGCTGAGTTCTCTGCAGGCTCCCTGAACATCTTTGAGTTTTATTTGAATCTGGGCAGCTTCACTTCTCTATTTTCCTTACCTCTCGCACCTTGCTCTGTCTCATATAAAAGTTTGCATGTCAGGAATTTCTAGGAATGGGAATCTCCATTTCTTCCCTTCTGTGTAAAAACAAGACTATTCCTCCCTGCTTATCTCACTAGGTAAGGCAAACTCACTAGAAATCATTAGAAGTGCATAAGTAATAAATAATTCCAATTCGACATTTATTTCCAGGCTTTTGTGACCTTTCCAAAGATAAATTACTGGGACAGCCATGAAAATTCTTACCTGAGCTGTCATGTTTCAGACATTAATTCAGATCTTCTGGGCACAGCTTTCAGTCTTCCATTATGGAGATAAAGGCAATCCCCAAGATTCTTGCCACTATATGGATTGCTTCTCAATAAAAATGCCCACCTGTGTTAATCAAATCACGTAAGGTGTAGACCTGGTGTATCACGTTTCCCTGCAGTACCTATTCCTCCATCTTTTCTGATTACTGCTTCTGTATTTTCCTTTAGGAAAGGACCCCTTTCTCTAACTCTGAGCCATTTTGTCTTGTGGACTTGACCCCTCATGCCCCAGTTCTGATGTCTGGCTTGATCCAATCTGCTCATTCTATCCTCTCACCATAGAGACAGTCCATGCAGCACATGACCTAAGCCAGAGCTTAGGACCCTTAGGACTAAGGAAGCACAAGACTGCTGGGAACACCAGAACCCAGATCCTCTTTCCTGCTTGTGGGAATAAAATCCTTCTGGGCTGCTGCAGCTATCTCAAAACCACCAAGGGAGAGCCTGCTCAGAATAGAAGCAAGAAGGTGAGATAGGAATCGGGTCCTGGTACCATGGAAGGATCTGCTAGATCAAGCCCTGCCTGAGGCTGGTTGCCCCTTAACTTCCCATGTAAGGAGCCGGGGAGGCCTCTCAACTGTTCAAGCCAACTGAGGCTGAACGAGGGAACACTCTGCCTATTTTTTTCAGCTCTCATACTACAAACAAGGTCCTTCCCCCAGTATATTCCATGCCGTGTGTTTTACCTTTTTGTCCCTCTTTTTTTTGGTGATTTCACTGTTTAAAATGGCTCCCAAACATAGTGCTGAAGTGCTTACTCATGTTTGTAACAGAGTAAAGCTCTGATGTGTCTATGGAGAAAATACATGTGGTAGACAAGCTTCCTTCAGGCATGACCCATAGGGTTGTTGGCTGTGAGTTCAATGTAATGAATCAACCATATATCTTAAATAAAGTGTCTTTAAAAAGACATCCATTTAAAAGAAACTGGTGGACAGCAGTGTTATGACCAGAGGCTTGTGGGAACTTAACTCTGTATTCTCTCCAGGATCAGTGCTCTGGTACTCACTGGTTTAATGCTTGTGGCAACTTTATAGAACAACACTACTGTGAACAATGAGAAGGAATTGCAAGTGTAAAACAAATAGGAGTGACCCAGCCTTTCTGAACCACAGTGTAGTGGTCCACAGCGCATGCTCCAGGCAGAGGCAGCCTGCCGTGAAACCCAGCTCTCCTGCTCTCAAGACAGACAATCCTGGGCAAGTTGCTCAGCCTCCCTGAGCCTCAGCTGCTCTCTGTGCAATGAGGACTTTTGTGCCCACTTATTAGATTGCTGGGAGATTTAAGTGAGATTACCATGTAAAGTACTTGACCAAGTTCCAGACAGAGTAAAAACTTGATAAAGGGTAGTTACAGTTTTGTTATTTTTACTGAATTTGAAGAGCTGGTTACACACACTGCTAAGCGGCTGGCAAGTGCTGGTGAAAGAAACAGATCTCTCTGTTACTAATCCCATTCAGCGGAGTAGGAAATGGTATGGAGTACACCTCTCTGACAGCCCCCACCAGAGTGTAAGCTCCTTGAGCACAGGAACTGAATCTCATGCACCTGAGAGACACTACAGCAAATGAGTAAGCTCAGGAGGAAGGCAGGTCCAGGGGTAGAATTGTGGGTCAGACACTCCCTGATGTATGAACTTGGACAAATCACCTACCCTGGCTTTCTCGCCTGTAAATGGGATAACAGTGATGCTGCCTACCTTCCATGTAAAATGCCTTCTACAATGTCCAGCATTGGGGGCTCACGGTAAATGTTGGTTTCCTGTCCCTGCAGTAGCCAGGAGGTTTCCTTGATTACATTCTAGCCCCCAAAACATCTGTCCCATTAGCTGTGCTGGAATTGGTGGGGCCTCAGGGCTCATGCGAGTGCAAATGCCTGTCACTTACTGAGCTGGGTGGACCTGCAAGAAAGGCTCCCTGAGGACAGGGGTGCCAGCCCCTCCTTGTACCTCTTACCCTTTCCTCTAGGAATCCCCTTCAGGGACAGTCCCCCTCCTCTTCTGTTACTCTACCATGGATGGAGCATAGACAGGAGACAGGAAAAGGCAATTTAAGCCTGTATTCTTATCTGGCCCCCTTTTGTGTGTGAGGTCTATCCATAGCTATCTCCCCTCTGGATTTATCTTTGTATCTGCCCCAGAACCCTAGAAGTTCCAACAACTAATATTTGTTGAGTACTTAATATGTGTCAGGCACTAAATACTTGCTGAGTATTAGTCCATTTAAACTTCATAACAAGCTGTCTCAGCTAAATACTGTGGTCATTGTTTTGCAGATGAGGAAACTGGGGCACAGGGAGGTTAAGAAAGTTGCTCCAGGTCACACAGCTTCAAAGGACTAGAACTGGGATTTGAACTCAGGCAGTCCGGCTCCAGAGCCCATGCTCTTAATCACTAAAGCCTGGCTGCTTCCCTTAGCATTTGTTGCATATGCCTGCCTGATGAATATGAGTTAAATGTCTATTAAAGAAAAATCAACAGGCCTGTCAACTAGCCAGTATCCCAGGCAGTCAACCCGTCCCCACCACACACAAGGTAAAGAGGAAAGGGGCACTTTGTTCCTTGTTCTAAAGGTCATCCGCTTTGGTTTTCCTCAGACTGATGCTCTGCTTTTTAGAGCATCACTTGAACCCTATAATGTCCAAACGGGCCTTGTTTCAAGTGTTTAATCTTGTGCTCCTTTAAATTATTCTCTTTCAAAACACTAACAAAAAATCAGTTTCCCATTAGCTGTAAGCTTTGCTTCTTAGGAAATAGGCTTCGGGATTAGATGGACCATTTTTTCACTTCGGTTCAGACAAAGAGTCTCTCCTTGACCAAACTTGAATCAGCCTCTAAACCCTCTTCTCAGCTAGGCCTCAGCCTCTGGGCTGCTGTGTCTATCTTTGCATGGCCCAGTTTTAGCAATGAACCAAAGTGAGTTCGACCAGGCTCTGCCACCCTCGGTAACCGATCATCCTTGATATCTGATAGGGTTCCTCATCCTCCACGCCTCCCCCAACCCCCTGCCCCCAACCAAGGGATGTCTGGTCACCCTGGCCTGCCTTCAGCAAGAATCCTGTCAGGTCAGTTTAGCCAGACTCTCCCCTTACCCCTTATGTTTCATGTTAGTAATTGTCCACCCACTGACCCCTTACACCCTGCTCCTTGGTTATAAATTGCCACTTTTCCTTGTTATATTCAGAGCTGAGCTTACTCCCTCCCCTGCCACAAACCGCAGCAGTCCCTATCACAAAAGCCCCCTGAATAAAGTCTGCCTCACGGATAATTGTCTGTTCTTTAACGTTTCTTGTGGACCTAAAAATTAGGCCTAGCATGGATGGGCCAAAAGACTCACAATGATCTTTTCAGAGCCAGTATCCAAGAGGTCAGTAACCAGGAAAATGGGAGTAGATGCCCTTCTGAAAGTTGCCATGGTGATCTTGGCCTTGAGTGGCTTGGGGTAAAATCAGTATTTTCCTTGGAGCCTGATATTAAAAAGTACCCAGTTGGGGCATTTCTCCTAAGGCTCAAAGTTTGCTGGAAGTGACCTCTTCTGTTGGCTTTAAAAATTTTGGTATTCCCCCCCCACCCCAAATGCCTTACAGTTCTTGAGTGTATATGAAAAACCTACTTGGAGTGTGAGTCACACTGCAATTGTACTTGGACACAGAGACAGACCTTGGGATTAAGCTTTTAATCTGTTCATTACAGGGAAGAAAAAAATCCTTTTTATTCCTGCAAATCTCCTTAGGCCTTGTGATTGCTTCTAGAAAAGGATAATCCTATTTGAAGAAATACTGTATGTATAAAACAGTACCAATGATCCCAACTTAACAATGGTTCAACTTACGATTTTTGATTTATGACAGTGCCCATGTGATGTGTACTCAGTAGAAACTGTACTTTGAAGTTTGAATTTTGATGTTGTCTTGGGCTAGTGATGTGCAGTACGAGATTCTCTCATGACGCTGGGCAGGAGGCAGAGAGCTGCAGCTCCCAGGCAGCCACTTGACCAGAGATAAATACCTATACGCACTTACATCCATCCTGGATCCATACAACTGTTCTGTTTTTCACTTTCAGTACAGTATCCAAAAAATTACATGAGACATTCAACACTTCATTATAAAAATAGGCTTTGTGTTAGATGATTTTGCCCATCTGTGGGCTAACAGAAGTTTTCCTGAGCACATTTAAGGTAGGCTAGGCTAGCTATGATGTTTGATAGGGGAGGTGTGTTAACTACATTTTTAACTTACAACGTTTTCGACTTACAGTGGGTTTATCAGGACATAACCCCACTGTAAGTTGAGGGAGATCTGTATGGAGTTACATTTGACATGAAGATATTCAGGATTTGTTATTGTTAGTCTGAGTGGACTATAGGTATACATATTTATTTGCAAATGCATGAAATATATCTCACCCATCTTTTGGTGATAACTGTAATTTTAATAAATAAATGTTAATAGGATCCTATTGCCCCTACATCTCTGCCATTAATTTGGCACTTAGTCATACCACCTTTTGGCATTTCTTGTACTCTTATAGAGTTGATTACCCTTGAATTTATGTGTCTGTGTCTTCTCTTCCCAACTAGACAAAAATTAAGTCAATGATCATGCTCCTCTGATCCATGATCCACAGTATAGTTTTATGTACAGAGGAGAGCACATTGTGTGTTACTCCGTAAGATCTAGTTTAGTGTTTTCTGCCCAAATTATACAGCAGACAAATCGAGAGTGCATAGGCCTCAGTTTCCTACTCTGCCTACTTTATGAGGTACAGGGATGGTGCATGCAAAGAACTTAACAGTGTCCATCTAGGCACATGGAGGGAGCTTAGGAACCGGTGGGCTGATGTTAATGGTGACAGTAGTGTAACTGCCCCTCAGTGTCTCTTAGTGGCTGGAAGGACTTGCCAGCATATACTTCATCTGACAGTGGCTTCCTGGTAGCTGATGACTGACATCCCAAATAGAGAGGATGGTGCCAAACATATCTATACTCTTCCTACTAATCACCTTCCAGACCAATCAGAATACATGTCGAGGAGCACCTGGAGCCCCTTCTTTCTTGTATCCTCCTCATCCCTGTGCTCTTTCCACCCTTGTGTCCTCTCCCCACAGTTTTTAAACCTGCAAGACGATCCAGCCCTTCTCTTCCTAATGCTGATTGCCTTTCATAGCAGAACTTCACATTCTTATGCTGAATGACCTCCTTCCCACCATGGTGGAAGAGGGGAAGAATCAAAGGGGAGAAGGGACTGCAACTCCTGGCTGGCTGAACAATAAAATCACCATCACCTAACTTCCCCACCTGGGACCCAGGGTGGGAGGGGGGAGGGAGGTGGGAGGGGGGAGGGAGGTGGGAGGGAGAAGGAGGAGTCAGGCTGAGTTTCTGTGCCTGCCTGGAGGAGAAGGAGGAGAAAAAGGAAGGAATAGGAGAAGAGGAAGAGGGAGTGGCCTTGGGACATGGCAGGCGGTGAGATCCTGAGATCCTGCCCTTGGCCCTCTTGGCCCAGGGTAGGGAAATGCCATTCTCTTGTCCACAAAGGGTTGGTAATAGGTGATGGCCGCCACTACACAGTTTGCCAGGCAGTAGACTGTTCTGTAATCAATTAAAATTGGGCCACCCTTTCCCCAGAAAGGAGGGGGTAATGCTAACAGGCCTCATCACAGAAGCCTTTCTACAGTGCAGGGACTATGCCAGCTGGGAGAGAGCAAGCAAGTTGTTTCACCTCTAATCCTCAGGCCCCTCACCTGTGAAGGCAGTAGGAGTGGCACCCACCTCACAGATTTGTTATAAGTATTAAAGGAGAGACTGTGTGTAAAACAGTTGGCACAATGTAGTGGAGGTCTTTAATACTGTATGTGGAGCTGTCCCTTCTAGGAAGTGTGGGTGGGACATGCAAGGAAACCTGATGAGTGTATAGATCCAATAAAGGTATAGGCTACTTGGTGCTGATAAATTCAAAGAGGTATGTATCCAATGCTTCTCTCCTTATTCAGTCCCCACATCATCTACAAGGCACAGGTCAGGGACATCATCCAAGTTAACTAAACCTCTGCTTCTCAAACATGCATGTGCATATGAATCACCCAGGGATCAGAAAGTCTGAGATTCTGCACTTCTAACAGGCTCCCAGGAGAAGGTGATGCTGCCAGCCCACGGAACTGCCCTGTTAGTAGCAGTCTGGTGCGACAGAGTCGATTGTGACATCAAAGCAATGCAGAAGTAAAGACAAGATACATGACCTCCAGTTTACTTCCCAATATTTACTTATTTCTATTAATTCTGGGAACAAAGACCATCTGAACAAGTGGGAACTCAAATAATGAAACTTTAATAAACAGAAAGGAAGGAAAGAAAGAAGTGAAATGAAATGAAAGTGGATTACTTCTAAGGCCGTACAGTGAAAGACAATGAGAGCAGAATTTTTCCAAATAGAGATTGGTCTTATTGAACTTACTTGAACATATATATTTAAATCATTTGAAATTAGCTAACTCTTCATCAAATGGAGGCTCTCAAAGTGCTGGGGGAAAAAATTTTTTTAAAGAGTGCTTAACGTCTCTCCACCTGGGTCTTGTTTATATATTAAATTTGCTTAGCAGATCCAAAGGAAAAGACTAATCCCTATCAAAATAACCAAGTTTCTTTCTGAACTGAACTAACCACATATGAACAATTCAGTTCAATCCATCAAATAATGTCTGGACATCCTGTATATACCGAACACCATCTTCAGTCCTGGGGCTAAAGAAAACAAAAACACTGAACACACATTAATCTACTGGCTTGTGGAGACAGACAACTGAAACCACCCCCACGCCCCACCCCACTGCCCTACAGTCTATGATGGTGGTAAGAACGGGGACTGTGGAGCACAGAGGAGGCAGCATCTCTCAGCCCGAGAGGAAGGAGGGGGTGCAGGCGTTAGGGACTGATAAGGAAGGGCATCCTGGATGATTTGAGGACTGTCCTGCTGGTGTGATTGGAAACCAGCTTTCACACAAGTCCCCAAAACTGCATTTAGGAAGATGGGCAGCCTGCCACCAGAAAAGCAGTCCTTTGACCTCCATAGGCATGGAAAACTGGGCAGGAAGTCTCCAGTTCCTTGGCTCCTTGGCCACCTGCCCCTCCCGTGGCCAGTAGTAGGCAGAGGAAGCAGCTCTGAGGCAAAAGAAGTCTCCAGGAACCGCATTGAAATTACACTAACGTGTTCATTAGCATATCATTTACATCTTTTGCCAGAGGAAAGGGCATAAATAATTCATTTGTTCTGCTCTAGAATATCTAATGGGGTGGCCCAGACTCCCTCACAGAAGGGACAAGTCTACAGAGCTGGGGAGGGGGCTAGAATGGAGCACCGGCTCTCAGGCTGGGGTCTTCCCTCGGGGCCCACAAACCTGCTCTGGTGGAGGAGAACAAAGCAATGCGTCAAGTTCCCTTCACCTGAGAAGGGGACCCCCTTTTTCTCCCCAAAATGAGACCCTCTACTTGGACCAGGATAACCTACTCTGATGCCAGGGTGGGGGGCAGGAATCCCAGGGCAAAATACCTTTGAAACTGAAATCAGTCAAAGGGAGAAATAAAGTTAAGAAACCTGCTTATTTCTTACAAGCAGCCCTCCCGTCTCTCTCGTGACCAGGCTGCAGCAGGAGAGAGGTCCACCTACCCTCTCCGGTCCAGATAAACCCTTGCACACCCTTGTAATTACGTATTGATATGTAGATGACTAATTCTCTCCACCCGCTTGGAAACACCTATTGATATGCAGATGCACTAAAGCCAGGCAAGAGATTCTGGAAATTTGCAATTTTACCCACACCCACCCTCAGGACAGAATAAAAGTTAACAGTGAGGAAGCTCACAGTAAGCCCAGATCAGCCTCACGAAGGCTCCAGATGTGCCATACAGAAAGAGATCCACGGCCAAATTTTGAGAAGTTCTGCAACACAGAGACCTTTCAAATATTAACAAAGGGTTTCACCAAACATTATTCACCCATAGAACCATTTTTTTGTTTGTTTGAGCTGAGGACTTGTTAACATTCAAGAACTAGTGTTCCGTGGAGCTCAGAGTTGCAGTTTGAGTCCAAAGGCTGTCTGTTGGCAGAACTCTTTCTTGCTCAGGGGAGGTCAGTCTTTGTTCTGTTAAGACTTTCAACTAAGTGGTTGAGGCCCACCCGCTTTATGGAGGGGAATCTGCTTTAGTCAGAGTTCACCAATTTAATTGTCAATCTCATCCAAAAAGCACCTTCACAAAAATATCCAGAATAACAATTGACCAAAAATCTGGGCAACATGGCCCAGCCAAGTTGACACATAACATTGACCATCATGGTGCCCTACTTGGTGTCCTATTACTCCATACCACATCTGCTCAGGAGCTCCGCTGGGGCTGGAGGAGCCAAATCTTCCTAGTGGCTCACTCACATGGCTGGCAAGTTAGTGCTGTCTCTGGGCTGGGAGCTTAGCTGAGCTATTGGGTTGTGTGGAGATGGGGGTCAGATCTCTTTCTATGGGCTTGTACAGACTCCTGGGCTTCCTCTAGCAAGAAGACGGGACATCAAGAGCAGGTGTTATATTGCAACCCACCCTTTGTACTGAAATTATTTACGTTTCTCCCACATGCAAAATACACTCACCCCCAAAAGTCTCATCCCGTTACTACATCTGGCTCAAGGACCAGGAGCACAACACCTAAATAAGGTTCAGGTGTGGACAAAGTTTCTCAGGAGCAGTTCAAAGATAGCCACCACACAGTCCACCCACTGAAAATCAGTGTATGTCCCCTCCTCTTGAGTCAGAAGCTGGGCAACTCCTTTGACACTGTTGATCAATGAGATATGGCAAAGTGACTGTCCAGTTTCCAGCCCTGGGCCTTAAGAGACTGGTGCTTTCCTCTTCCTGTCTCTTGGAATACTTGCGATGCCGGGGTTCTTGTTTGCAGAGTTGAAGAATGGACTTAGTAAACAGCCAAGGTAGGAGAGCCAGGGAGAGGCTTTTATTTAGAGTTACAGTGAGAGGACAGAGCTCCTGGCTCAGGCCAGGAGGGGACAAGAGAGCCCCAGGGTGGTGCATTGTCTAGGGGAATTTATAGGCGGTTGAGAGACAAAGGGCTACAGATGCAGACCTGCCAGATGGTCTCTAAATGTTTATCTTTGAGGAGACACTAAGTTTCTTATCAGTTTTCTGGATTATTTTGCAGAGTTAACATAAGAAATGCACTGCTTTGATTCTTTCCCAGAACAGCAGTTTCTTGGTTTGGGAGCATATCAATCAAGACTGCCTGTCCTGCTCCCAAGGTGGGCTGAGTTCTTGTCTGTTTGCTAAATGGTAAGTTAAGAATCTTACTTCTTAACTTCTTGGGTGTTAAAATGCAATCTTATCTTCAGGGTGGAATCCTTCCTGCCTTTTACTATGTTGTTTACGGCTGGGCCTGCCTGCTATATTAGGTGCCCAGGTTGTATATTACTTGATTAGGGCTGGAGGAGGAAAAGCAGCATCTGGGCAAAGTTAAAGAAGATAAGCTGGGCCTTTTAGCAGGCTAAAGTAAATTTTACAATACCTTCATTTAATTGACACAATGGAGACATGGGCTATGCTGAGGTACTTTCTTATCTGGGGGATGTTCAAATATTCCAGGCCAGGTTATTCCTGACTTTTTAGTTTTAACTAATCTCACTGAAGAATGCTTATATTCCTAGTTTGCTATTTTACTTTAGAGAATGAATGTGACTCTGACTTTGCTTAATTGTTTAATACGGAGTTTTGGTAGGGGTCTTTTTCCAGAGGCCTTCACCCTACTCTGACTACACCCACGGCCCCTGTCTCACTTGCTCTGGGCCCTGAGATGCTATGAAGTCCAAGAGCCCTGAGACCACAACTTCGGAGAGGCCACGCGTTAATAGGTGTTCCAGTCAACAGCCACTCCTGAGCCCAGCCTTCCAGCCCCTCAACGAGACTCCAGGCATGTGAGTGGAGCCATCCGGGCCCTTCAGACCAGCCTGGACACCAGCCGAGTAGCACTGAGTAACCTTAGTGGGCCCATGAGGAGTAGATCCGCCCAGATTTCTGACCCACAAAATCACATATTAAAATAGTTGTTTTAAGCCCCAGCGGTAGATAACAGGAGCAAACCATATTTAACATCTTTTAGTTCAGCTGTATGTAGTTCTTGACTTTGTGTTTAATAGCAGAAACTTCTTTTCCAATAATATCTCACATGGAACTCTAATATGTAAAGAGATCCAAGGGGAGCTTTGCTTGAAGTAAGGGTGGAGAACCTGAACTCCTTCAGCCTTCTAATCCCTGCCCCCAGCTAAGGCCCCTACACAAGTAGAATCCTCAGAACACAAGTTAGGGCTGCAAGTCTAGGCCTAGTCCTTTTTCACAAAGACTATACTTGAGGCCCAAGGGCTAAATGGCTTGCTTTATGTAAGCTCATTTCAAAGCGTGGTCCCAGCCCAGCAGCATCAATACCATCTGGAAACTTGTTAGAAATGCAAATTCTCAAGCCATCCTCCAGAACTACCAGATCGGAGACTCTGGGGTGGGGCCCAGCAATCTGTGTTTTAACAATCCTTTAATAAGAGGATTCTTATGCAAGTTATTGTTTGAGAACCAGTGCTCTGTATCGCAGAGTGAGGTGATTACCAAGTAAATACTTTGACTTGATCAGACCTGGGTTTGAATACTTAACACTTCTTGGCTTTGTGATTTTAGGCAAATTACTTAATGTCTCAGCCTCAGTTTCCCTCTCTGGAAGGAGCAGAGCATGGTAACTACTGGTGAACCCCTCCTCTCATGGTCCCAAATCTTCTGAGACGTGGAAACAGAGAGAGGGGTTTAAGGCCCAGCCTAAGAGGGAGACTGAGACCTGCTGGAAGAGTGAGTGGCTGCCTTTTCCTGAGCCTGGAGTTCTGGGGTTTTCTTCAAAGCATCTTTCACTAATCTGAAGCGAGCAGGAGAGTCAATGAGGATATGCAACCTTTGAGATTTAATTTACACTGACCGGCTTCACTGAGGTTTCTGAGAGACACCTCGGGTGTCTGTAGCATGCAGACTCCAGGAAACCTCATCTCTCCTTCCAAGTCCTCACGACTCTACCACACAGCCCAGAGCCTCTGCCCCTCCCTGGACCTCCCCCGGGGAGGAAGAAAGCCCTCACCACAGCTGGTTCCGCCTCTAATGACTGTTTTCTTCATTTGCCTGTTTTTCCTTATTTCTCACAATAAGGTCAATACCAGAAGGAGGAGGTTATCAGGGTGACCCAGAGTGGAGGCGGGAAGCCCGTCCTTGACCAAAACCTCAAGTCTGTTAAACACCCACTGAGTCCTTGGACACCCTGTTTCCTAGTGGCAAGAATAGAAAAACTCGATATTTTCTGATTTCCTTCTCTTTTTTTTCTCCCTCTGATAAAATCCCCCCACCTGGCTTCTGTCTGCAAAGTCGGCCTGACCTGTGTACATTCTCCTGAATTTATTACCTTAATACTGTGTTTAAACAGAAACTCCTTCTGTTTTCTGTTTCTACAAACCAATTTTGATACCTTTTCATTCCTGACCCTGTCTGATCAGTACTGCCCACGCCAACCCCAAACACATGTAACTCCTGGGGGACGGATTCAAGGAGGCCAAGTACCAGGAGGGCCAAGGAATACCTGGTGGACACACGGAAGGTCAGGGCTGGTGATGTTACTGTTTTATTAATCCCTGTTTCCCTGGCCTGCATTCTCTCCATTACAAATTAGAATGTTGTTGCTCGTGTTGCAACAATTGTGTTATGATAGTATTTAAAATGATAAGGAAAAAATCTAGAGAGAAATAAACCATAATATAGACAGAGATTATGTCTAAGAGATAATTATTTTTATATTTTTCTGTACTTCCTGGATTTTTTTTTACAATAAGCATGTATTAATTTAATTTTTTTTTCTTTTTGAAATAATTATAGATCTACAAGTCAGCACAGATAAGTTGTATAAATAGGTCCCATGTGCCTTCTAGCCAGGTATATATTACTTTTCTAATAGGAAAATGGAGATTAAAAAAAAATACTCCTTTATACATAGGAGCCATCTTGAGAATTCCCTATAGCCACATCTGAAATAATTTGGGCAACAAATAATCACAGTAATGGATGATAACCCACAGGAAAAAAGAAACCATCCACAAGTCCATACTGCTAGAAATAAACACTTGAAGAAGTAAAGATTAGGGACAGTTCTTTATCGTAGAATTCTAATTAATAAATGTAGAAGGAATGATTGAAATAGGAAATCAGCCATAGGTAAACAGCACAGAAATACTTATTCAAAAGAATGGTCCATGAATGCTAAAATTAGTGGGCAAAAGGGTGAGAAACAGGATAGTAGCATAGTGTTAAAGCATCTCCCCACAAGAGGATCGTTAATTACAAAGGGAAAGATAGAAAGATAGAACCCCAGGGGACACCCGTTTAGACATGGCAGCTAAATGCATTATGGGAATCCCTGATTGGACTCTGAACTAGTAAAAGGAGACTAGTGGAGAAACTCATGAGTATCAATTAAGGCTCTTGATTATAAACAACATAAACCAATCCTGGTTAAGTAAAATTAATTGGAAAAGCATCAGGGTTGGGAGGAAGAGTCCAGATTTGAATCTAGGCAGACTGGCTCCAGAGGTCCAGCTCCTAACCATCACATGTTCTTTCCTTTTGACAATAAATAAGCAGATAATGAGACTTTCTGTGTTCCACACATTGTAGATACAAATTGACCCAAGGCTTGCTCCCTGAACTCAATTATTCACAAACCTGTTGGCATCCCCAGTCCTGGGCTCAGTGCCAGAGTCCTGGCAGGTACTTAATAGATGGCAATTGAATGAACTGGTGTATAATTAGCCTCAAGACGGTCCTCAATAGTCCCCACTTTCTGGTACCCACCCCTTGGTAGTCCCTTCCTAAACTGAATAGTGTTGCCCTGAGAGACCACATAATATGGTGGAAGTGATGGTGTGTGATTTCTGAGGCTAGGTCATACTAGACATTATGGCTTCAGTCTCCTTTGCTAGGATCACTTCCTCTGGGGCAGCCAGCTGCCATGTCCTGGACACTCAAGCAGTCCAAGTTCAGAAGGGAGAAACTGAAACCTTCTGCTAACAGCCATGTGAGGGAGTCATTTTGGAAGGAGGTCCTTGAGCCCCAGTCAAGCCTTCAGACAACTGTAGCTCTGGCTGGCACCTTGACTTCAACATCATGAGAGACCTCTAGCCAAAACTACCAGGCTAAGCTGCTCCTGAACTCCTGATCCACCAAAATAGTGTAATAATGTTTTATAGTTTTATTTGGCTAAATATTGGGGGAAGCCTGTTTCCCAGCAGTAGGTAATACAGTAAGTTAATGAGTGAATATCAGACCTGCACTTTCCCTCCTGTGTCCCATGCTTACATCAGAGCATTGTCATGATGATATTTGAGTGTTCACATGCCTGCATCTCCTGGATGAGAACAGAGATATTCCCTTATTTTTAGGGCCCTGGTGCCTTACATACAGCAGGTGCTCCATACTAGTCACTGAATGGATGAGTGCAAAGAGACAAATGGAGTCCTAACCCATCTCTATCCAGAGTTCTCCAGCAAGCCTAACACTACTGCCACTGGGGAGGAAAAAAAGGTAAATTTTTATTCCGAAATAAATATCAGTGGGGTTTCTTTTCTTCTGACTTCCAATCATCAAAGTTTCCAAAGGCATTTAAAATAGAAGCGGAAGCATTTAGTAAGGAGATCAATGCCCTCCCACTACCCACTTGAATTGCAGAATGGCAGCTTCCTCCAAGCCACAAAGGTATTAAGTGCCCCTTCACAGGTGGCCTCAGTGGGCTGGCTTATCACTATTTCGCAGATAACACAATGTATAAAAACCAGTTACATTCAAAGTGTGCTTCTTTCCATCTACTTGGAAACATAATAAGCAGTTACTAAAAATTGTGCGAACTATTGATCCGTTATGGAAAATACATAATATTCAGTGGGAAAAGCAAGGATGAAACTACGTGTGCATCAGAAACACTGTCCTGGACGCCTCCTCAGATTAGCTGGGCCCCACCTGTCTCTTAGTGTAGCCAGTGCTGGGTGACCAGTTCTGGGTTGACCCCAGCCAGCTTCTCACAGGTGCAACCTTAACATCACGACCTCTGTGCTTCTTGCTTCTCACCTTGGGGCTTCCCTGTGAGTGCCGTTGTCTGGGACCTGGAGGGAACCCACTCAGCACCTACGCAAGGGCAGCCCAGAAGTGCAGGGGTGTTACCCCGTGGAGAAAGCCTTCGACCAACGGGGCTGGGACCCTGTAGAAGAATGCTTCTCTCTTTCTCCCCCTCGCCCATGGAAGCCGTTCATATGGGTCCCCAGATGGCTTCGGATCCCTCACCCAGTTGCACTGAGCCAACTCCGTAACATACCCGTGCCTGCTTTGCTCCCCCATTCTTCATTCCTGCTCCCGAGTCGTGTTCCTCAATAAAATACTTGCACAGAAACCTTTGTCTCAGACTTTGCTTTCCGGGGAACCAGCCAAGACAAATATCACAACGCTAGAATAAAACGTGTTTATAGCGACTGAGACCGCAAGGAAAGGCACCAATAGGACGGTGGCGGTTGTAGTGGCGGCGGGGTGCTTGAGTGATATCTTTTCTTTTCCCTATTTTAAACTTCTTCGTGAATGAAGCTTTGTTTTTATAATTAAGACACATGAAAAAATAAATTTCATTTTGAAAGTCATTGTCAAAAATAGCAATGCACTAGATAGAAAAACTGACAGGATGTCATTTGGAGACCTCTGCTCAGATGTTCACTGTCTTCCTACAGGGCAAGGCTGAGGGAGAGGCACCGGGAAGGCCCTCTGCCTGAGGGGAGCACAGAGCACAGAGTTAACGGCCAGAGCATTGCTAAGGAGAATCTATCCTCCCCACCCTGTCGGTTTCTGAGTTTGGCACAGAGGGTTTTTCAGCATTTTGACCAGCTAGTTTTGGCATTTTCTTCCACTTAAAAAGTCCCTATTAATACTGACGTATTTAAACATCCCAGGAACCTTTGAGGCCTTTCTTTGGAAAAAGCTCTTCAGCTTTTGTGGGGTCTCCTCATGCCACTTAGTCAGTGGCCAAAATTAAGGCCTAGGCCCCTGGGAGAGTTGGGTAGGAGATAGGGGTTCGGGCAGGAGACAACCTATGGATTCCAGGCACCATCTTTGGGGTGGGAAAAACAGCACTGGAGCCAGAGCAGGACAGGTCAACTGAAGGAAGGGCTGGGTAAACAGGAATGTCCCCTCTGGGCTGGGCTGGAAGCTTAGAGCCCTCTTTCTTACGACTGGTCTCAGCTCATGTCACACCTGAGGTTGTCAGTCAAGTCAGAGAAAGGCAGCAGAGATCTAGAAGTTTCAAGCCCCAAATCCCTTCATCGCCTGGATTTTCTAGCAATGTTTCCAGAGCATCCAGTGTGTTGGTTTTTTTTTTCATGCTTTGCTTGGGAAACACCTGAGAATCCCTGGGATTCCAGAAAGCCAGATGACAGGGCTCGGGGAGCGTGCCGGGCACTCTCTGGGCTTCCCTACCCTTCATGGGGAACAATTAACTTTCCTAGATGGTGACAGGCCAGCCTCAGAACAGAGGCCCCTGGGCCCACCTATGCCGACAGTGATCCTCACGGTGCCCTGTCCTATGTGGGCCTTTAGAGTTTTCAAACGCGCTTTCATAGCATCCTGGAGGTGGCTGGGGTAGCAAGCCACATTATCACTCCCATTTTACAGAGGGAGAAGCTGAGGCTAGAAGTCAAGGGATTAGAAACAACAATATTACATGACAGAGCTAGAACCTGGGCCAAGCCCTCTGGCCCCCATATTTAGCAGTCTTTCCATTACACTACAGTCCAATGGTTCTCAAACTTTTTGGTCTCAACATTTCACCATTTTTTACACTCTTAAAAATTATTGAGACACAAAGAACTGTTGTAAGCTCCTTAGGGCAGGGGCAAAGATCAGGTCTTTCTTAATTTTGTGTGCCCACCAGCTCCCCATCGAGTGCACACATGGCAGGTGGTCAGTTCTTGTGGTACAATCCTGGCCCAGCATGACTGTGCCGTGACCACCCCACCAGCACCCCCTCTGCATGCCCCTGCATGCCGTACACCCTGCCCCTTCAGGAATGTTGGCCAGGGCCCAGGACTGAGAGCCAGGCCAGGTGGAACCTGCAGAGACTCATCATCACGGAGCAGGCAGCATTTTCTGAGCGCTCACTATGCAGTACACACTGTTCTACCACTTCACATGAGTAGGATTTACTCAACAGGAGCAACCCTATTTCTCAGCAGGCATTATTTTTACAGATGAGGAAACTAAGGCACAGAGAGGTTAGTAACCTGTTCAGGGTTACAAAATTAGTAAATAGTGGCACCAGAGTCTACTCCACACTCTGCCAGCTTCACCACTACTCGCTGCCGCCTCTCCAAGTGGGAGAGAATTGTGGGAAGGAGCTGCCGCAGGTGGGGCTGCCTAAAGGGAGACGATGAGGCCTCCTCGGGAGCAAAGAGCCCGGGAAGCACCCTGTGGTCCACACTCGCCCCTTCAGTCGCATACAAATATACCCAAATTCATTGTGTCCAGGTACATGTTTAACGATCAGCCCTCTGGAGTGGCAGGGGCTGATTTGTAAGCATTTGCTCGCTTCCTATGGTGTAGATGTACTCCTACCATGGCTGATTTCAAGAGATTAACGGTTTAACACCAGTTCACAAAATTCATGACTAACGACTGGCTCTTGTGAGCCAGCATGAGCCAGTTCCAAGGTCCCACTGTACAGCCAGTCTAGTAGCCCTGATTTGGCCCCTTGGGTACCCAAAAACATGTAACCCACACTGAAACAACGGCCATGAGACGGATTATTTAATAGCATTATACCGATGATGACACTGTGGCTGAAAACAGATAATTTTCTCAGGGCTACAAAGCTGGAAAGAAACTGAGCAGAAACTCAAATTCAAGTTTCTAGGCCTGCACCGTCTAGTACGGTAGCTATGAGCCACACATGACTATTGAACATTTGATGTGTGACTGTTCCTACCTGAGATGCTGCTGTGAGGATAAAATACACACCAGATTTTGAAGACTTCCTAAGAAAAAAAAAAGAATCTGAAATACCTCATTTACATTTTTTGTATTGACTGCGTGTTGAAATGGTCATATTTTGGATATGCTGAGTTAAATAAAAAATATTTTTTAAATTAATTTCACGTTTTCTAATGTAACCACTAGAAAAGTTAAAATTACATACCTAGTTCATATTTTTGTTTCCATTAGCATGACTCCAGGCTCCCAGTCCAGTGCTCTCTGCCAAAGCACCAGGCATTTCCCACTGTCAGAGATACATGAATTCCTAAAGGTTCCTGTGTGTAGGAATGCATGTGCACAGGTGTGCAAATACACACAGTCCTACTTGCACACAGGACCACTCACACTCTCTGCCTCCTCCCCGCAGACACTCACCACCCACCCCTCAGAGCCACTCAGGGAAACAGGCCCTGAGCCACAAAGGTACACGACCCCCAGACCTGCCCGCAGAACACCTGCCTGAGGACCTCACCCCCTCCCCAGCCTTGAGGTCAATGCTGTTCTGCAGCATCTGCCAGGGTGTCTCCCTCCCACAGGCCAGCACTGTTCTGACTGGCTGAGCACCTGTCTCACCAGCCCTAGTTTCTTTAAGAAGTTCTTCTAAGAGAAGGTTACTTACTTTAGTGCTGAAATATTACTGCCCATGAATTTGAGCTGAAGGGCTGACCCTTTGGGTAACAACAATGGCTCCGGTGTTCAAGATGAAAGTAACTTTTGTTTGGACCTGGCTTTTCCCAAGCTACATTCTTGCTGAATTCTCTGGCGTGAGCTTCTCATGACAGCAGTTGTTGTGACAGTGGGTGCCCACAGCTGCCTGCTTCTCAGAGAATTTGCACACCTTCTTGCACTTGTGGTTGTGGGCATGTGTATGTGCGTGTGAGGGAAGCAGGAAAATCAACATATTTCTCTTCAGGCTCCTCACTACCTCATGCACAAGCACACTTGTTTGGCACGCTCTCACCTCACTACCCTGGTTCACTAACTTTTAGGAGTCAGGCTTTTTCCAAGTTTCACAGTTTTGGGGCGACTACAAAGGGTTTTGTTTTTCTTCTCCTAAGAAGAAAACACCAGACCTTCTGGTCCAGGTGACGTCAATCTGACAATTACATGGAGGTAATTATCCAAATTCAGACTTCACAGTCTATGAACAGACACTGCCACAGCCCCCACTGTGGCCCAGCAGGACCCTGCTTCCAGAGGGCTCTGCAGCCCCTGGCATCCGGCACAACAACCAGGGAGGGTTTATAAAGACTCATCACAAAACACAGGTGGGCTCCAGGGAGGGTTTATAGACTCATTACAAAACACAGGTAGGCTCCGGAGATGTACCCTTCCTGCCCATAATTGCTTAATTAGATTCAATACTGCCTGCTGGATTCAAATCAGATGAGCTTCCTAGACACATCTGATGGGGGTGATGGGGGCAGGGCAATGACTGAAGACTCTAGAACCTGTGTAATAGGATGAGGTTTGTGCTAGGAGAAGGAAGGTTAGTCAGTCTCTGGTCTCACACTGCCAGTAGCTGGCGTTGGACCTGAATACACCGCTGTCCCTCTGGGCCTTAGTTCCTTCCACACTAGAGGATGGTGGCAAGTTGGCCTCCCTCAGGCTCTGCAATATCAGGACTGCAAACTGCAAACCTAAATTCAGACTGGTTTGTCTGTTATTTCACACATCAGGAGGCAGAAGAGGGTGTGCCTCAGGCAAGATAAAATCAGCATTTGCTGTCATCAGAGGCCCAGGTTCCTCCTCTGCTGGCTGTCCTACTCGGTGGCAACTTGTAGTCACAAGGTAGCTGTGGCCATTCCAGGTGTCATATCCCAAACCATACTGTTCAGAGGATGGTGGCCCATCTCTCCTGCAGTCTCCTTATTGAGAAGAGGGAGCCTTTCCCAGAGGCTCCTCCCAGAGACCTCCCCTCACATCTCACTGGAGGAACTTGGTCATGTACCCACTTCTGAGCCAGTCGTTGATAAGGGACAGAGGACTGCCTTGATTAGCTTAGAACCAATCTGGATTTAACTCTGAGTCAACTTCCTCTAGCCACTCGGGAAGCATGGCACCTGCAAAATACTGAGGTTCCATTAAAAAGGGAGAAGGTGGATAGAGGATGTTAGGTAGGCAGCCTACAGTGTCTGCTACAGATACCACTTTTACACTGAAATGAAGAACAGGACAGGTCTAGCCCTGCCTTACCTCTGCCCCATTCCCATGTCTCTCTTCTTCCTTTTAATCTCTGTATTCTAGTTATAACTGCAGGGAACATAAACCAAGTTAAGTTGGTTTGAGACTTTTTAAAAAAGGAATTTATTGGTTCATGTAACTGAAAAGTTGGAGGGGAGATTTGACCCCGTTTGAATGGTTCTCATCAAGCAGGGCTGGATCTTTTTCTCCTCTTTCTAGTTGACTGCTCTGTCTGTGCCTGCCTCTTTCTCAGGCCAGCTCTTTTTCCCTTCCCACTTGTCAGCAGCTATGGCCTTTGTCAACTAAAGGCTTACATGGTTCTCAGTACCAGGCTGTGGGGAAGTTGGGGTTTCTAAGTCCAGGATCCTCACTGAACTTAAACCACCTGACGATGTAACTGGCCTGTTGCTAGGCTACTGCTTCCACACCTTTAGGCAATAAGTTATTGTGCTATATAGAGAGCTCGGCCCAGTGCTCTGGGTGGAGGAAGAGACGCTAGTGCTCGACCACCTGCCAGGAGAACAAGCTGGGTAATAAACCCTTTCACCCCAAAGAATGTTCTGCTGTCAATTTCTTTGGTTACACTGAATCCATAGCGAACTTGCCCGGAGCTGAAACGCACTGGCAGGACAATTGGCGAAGTCGGCAGGGTTCATTGTTGACCAAGGAAAAAGACAGGCTGCCCTTATGGGAGGGCTGCTTCAGCGGGCTGCCCCTGTGAATGGGAAGACAGTGGATTGTCCCCCAATGGGTGTGTGGTCTGAGGTGGCTTGCCTCCTAGAGGACTGCCCCACCCCAGGACTGGAGGCAGGTGGAGGTGACACCTGAGGCTGTAGGGGTGGCCCTTGCTATAGTAAGTAGGTCTTTTGAGAGACAGAGTGTCCGTGACACAGCGGGGACTGTGGGTTGGCTGCTTCTCACAGTATTAAAAAAGTCTACAGAAGAGACTCAAGAAATGGTGGCACGAAAATGTGAGTTGCAAACTTCTGTGGATTCCCTGAAGAAGGAAATGGCATTGATGCGAGAGGGGACGGCACGAGAACGCCAGCAGCAAGGTGCCATTACAGAACGGGATGGCAGCACTGCCAGGTGTTCTGAAGGAGGAAGAGGCCATCAAGGAAAAAGACAAACTCCTGAGGAAAGCACAGGCGGAGGTGGCATGAGAACATCAGCTGTGAAGTATTGAGGTGAAGGTAAGAGACCTTCTGAAGACTGAGGTAGCATGGCTGTGAGACACAGTAGAAAAGGTAAAGGTTGTAGCAGAGGAGGCACTTGGGGGAGGGGAGAGAAAGTTGTTATCAGCTCCAGTAATGGAGGAGCTGGGGAAGAATGAAAAGGTGGTGCCAGAGGCACCGGCCCCTCCTGTACTGAAAGCACTCCCAGCGGTTGTAAGGAAAATAAAGACCCAGCAGCTGAAAGTTCCCCAAGGAGAGGAGCAGCCCCCTCCCCAGGTCGTGGAGCACTCTATGCCCCGCCCCTATACTCAGGCTGAGCTGGTGGATTTGGGATCCCAGTTTAGGTACAAGCCCTCGGAGTCAATATAAACTAGGCTCCTGTGTCTGTGGGACTGAAGTGTGGATGGAATTTTTCTGTTGGGATCAGAGATGGGAAAGCTGTCTTCCCTGACAGTGCAGCCTGCCTTGAGGCAGCGATTACAAAATGCACATCAAACCCCAGGGAGTCACTCCCTCCTCGATTGGCTCACAGCTGCACTTCGTGCTGTGTGGCCCAATCCGGGTGATCTACCATCCTCTCCTGATAGATGGCAGATGTATGCTGAGCTCCAACAGGTGTTATGAGAGCTAGGCATGAGAAATGCCATCTATAGTACAGAGAATTATGGCCCAGATGAAGAGACTTTCACTACTGGGATGAGAAATATTGTACTTCAAATGGCTTCCACATCCCTCTTTGGGTCTCTAGTGGCCATTCTTTCCCGTCACTTAGGGCATCCCATAAGCGAGGTGACACATACAGTAGCAGACTTAGGAGAGGCTGAAGCAATGAGAACTCAGAAAGAAATAAGATCTGTTACTCACAAGAAGAGTTTAAAGGGCCCCATGTAGGTTAAGAGGACCCAGATGTGGACTGATTTAATATGGGCAGGAGAAGATGGAAGGAAATTAGATGGGAAGTCAAATAGGATCCTACTAGAACTATGGCAACAGCTGAAACCAGAGCAGCAGTTCCAGCCATTAAGACCAAAGAGGCAGAGGTCAGAGACAGAGCCACGAGTCCAGCCTGTGTGTTTGCAAGACTTCCTGCTGGAGAGCGAGCCAACCTCACTTGAGCCCACACAGGAAGGTGATTGGGGAACATGGTTTGACTTAGGGGAAGGTCAAGGTATCTGCCCTGAGGGACCAGGGGGGACCGGAGGCCACATGTTGAAATAGATATCCATTGGTCCCCAGTGAACATACAACATGTCCTGGCTCTGGTGGACACTGGGGCTGAATGTTTACTGATTCATGGTAACCCTGAGCAGTTCCCTGGAATATATAGATGGATACAGGGGAAAGGCTATCAGAGTGTAAAAAGCCCAAATCCCTTTGGGAATAGGGCATCTACCAGCAAAAGAGTATACTGTGTATATATCTCCTATCCCTGAGTATATTTTGGGGATTGGTATCCTGCAGGGTCTATGGTTGCAGACCACTGCAGGTGAGTTCAGACAGGGAGTACGTGTGGTGAAGGCAGTTCTGAGGGGACAGGCTAGGCACCCGCCCATAGCTTTGCCTGTGCCTTGGTTGGTCACTAATACAAACAATACAAACTGCCTGGAGGGCATAAAGAGTTTGGAGAAACTCTCCAGGAGCTGGAAAAGGTGGGTATTATAAAGCCCACCCATAGTCTTTTCAATTCCCCAGTGTGGCCAGTAAAAAAGCCAGATGGCTGCTGGCGTATGACTGTGGATTACAGAGAACTGAATAAAGTCATACCCCCTATGCATGCTGCTGTCCCCTCTATTGCAGGCTTGATGGATACCCTCAGCCATGATCTAGGAACATACCATTATGTGGTAGATATCGCTAATGCCTTCTTTTCCATTGACATTGAGCAGTAAAGTCAGAAACAGTTTGTCTTCACATGGGAAGGACGGTAATGTACTTTCACCATCCTCACACAGGGATACCTCCACAGCCCCACCATCTGTCATGGACTTGTAGCCCAGGACTTGGCTACATGGGAGAAACCACCAACGGTGCAGCTGTACCATTATATTGATGATGTCATGCTCACGTCTGATTCTCTTTCAGATTTCACCTAGACTCCTGCAACATCTACAGGAGAAAGGATGGGCTGTGAACAGCACCACGGTTCAGGGACCTGGTTTGTCTGTCAAATTCTTCAGTGTCGTCTGGTCGGGTAAGTCCAAAGTTATACCAGAAGCAGTTATAGATAAAGTCCAGGCCTTTCCTACCCCTACAACTGTAGCATTGCTCCAGGAGTTTCTGGGTCTAGGCTACTGGAGAGTGTTTATCCCACACCTGGCACAAATTCTGAGGCCCTTATACTGGTTGGTATGAAAGGACGTCAGGTGGGACTGGGATGAGACATGTGCATCTGCCTTTACTACAGCAAAACAGGCAGTCAAGGCCATGCAGGCCTTGAGTATGATAGACCCGTCAAAGCCCTGTGAGCCGGACGTTCATGTGACTGAAGGTGGTTATGGATGGGTTCTCCAGCAGTGGCTTGAACGAACTCGCCAACAAGTTGGATTCTGGTTGCAACTCTCGAAAGGGACAGAGGTACAATACACTTCAATAGAAAAACAATTGGCTGCTGGGTATCACGCCTTGCTGGCTACAGAACCCATCACTGGAACGGCCCCAATAAAGTTAATAACCACCTATCCCATCTTGGGGTGGGTATGAGACTGCAGCCAAAAGCCAAGGAGTGGTGTGGCACAAATGCCCACACTGGCCATGTGGGGTGCTTACCTACAGCAGCATAGTGCCCTCTCTAGTAGCCTCTTGAGTGGAGAACTCCAACGTGTGTTGGGGCTGGTGACATATACTAGTGAAAAGCAGGAAGAACTTGCTTTTGAACCATTAGTAGCAGAGAGTCCCTATCGGGAGGGAAGAGCCCCCATACCCAAAGATGCACAGTACACAGATGGCTCCAGCCGTGGGCAGCCCCCAAAATGGAGGGCCATAGCTTTCCATCCTAAGACTGAGACAATATGGATGGAAGATGGTGAGGGGAAGAGCAGCCAATAGGCAGAACTGTGGGCTGTGTGGCTTGTGATCAGCCAGGAGCCCTCCCCTATAGTTGTCTGCACTGACAGCTGAGCTGTCTATTGGAGCTTGACCCTGTGACTATCAACCTGGTACCATGCCAACTGGCTGGTTGGTCACCGACCCCTCTAGGGGCAAGAATTGTGGCAAGACTTATGGGCCTGTGGTCAGAGTAAAATAATTACCATATACCTGTGACAGGTCATTTGCCACTGGCATCCCCAGGAAATGATAAAGCAGATAAATTGGCCCAGATACGTTGGTAGGAAAGCCTGCCTCTGATGTACCCCAATGGTTACATCAGCATTTGTTGCACACAGGGCAAAAGACAATGTGGGCTGTAGTCCGTCAGTGGGAGTTGCCTTTGACCTTTGAAAAAGTTAGTAGAGCCCAGCAGAAGTGTGTTGTGTTCTCCAAAAGGGACTTACACTGAGTTCCACAGCAGCATGGGACAATAGCTAAGTGGCCTCTACCCCTCGTCAGGTGGCAGATAGACTATATTGGGCCTCTACCTGTGTCAGAAGGATATCGGTATGCCATGACTTGTGTGGACACAGCTACCGGACTTCCGGTTGCTTTTCCTACCCGTTGTGCAGACCAGCAGGGGACCAAAAGAGGCCTGGAGCGTCTCTTTGCTGCCTATGGCCAACCACAGGTAATTGAGAGTGATCAGGGCACCCGTTTTACTGGACATACACTGCAAGAATGGGTGTGACAGCTGGGAATCAAATGGAAGTTTCATGTGCCATACAATCCTACCACAGCAGGCATGTAGAGAGGCACAATGGCTTGTTAAAATCTGGACTAAAGTCAGATACCAATAGTCTGCGGGGATGGTCAGTTCACTTTTGGACGGTGCTGCAGCATTTGAACGAGAGACCCCGAAAGGGAGCCCTGAGCCCCATAGACATGTTGACACATATGGTTGCCTCCCTTATACAACTGCAAGTACAAACCAAGGAAGAATCACTGAAGCCGAGGTTCAGCCACCAGAATAACATCTTGCTGCCAGCACCAACTGTACTGAATCCCGGAGATTCCATTGAGTGGACATCGCCTTGGACCTTTCAACACATGGACCAACGATGGCTGGTTCACCTGGCACCTTGGGGACAAGGCCTGGATGCTGGCCTCCTGTGTATTCCTGGAATAACAGCAGAGTGGCCCCCAAAGGTCACAGTAGTATATCCTGAACGGCCAGAAGGTAGGAGCATCTTCCGGGGAGTTTTGTTTTATCATTATGGCCAGTGCATGCACCTCCAGTAGCACTATATATAGACCCTTCAGTAACCCCCATGGGGAAAGGAGTAAAAGTATGGTATACTAGACCTGGAAGGGACCCCCTTCCTGCTACAGTCCTATCACAGGGCCACTCTCTTGCATGCATCCTACCTGATGGACAAGATTTGCCTATGTTGGTGGCTTTAAAACCTGTGTCTTATTGCCCCTAAAGTCTTTGTGGATTGGGAACTTCCTCTGGCTTGAGGATTATTATAATTTTGTTATTAGGAACCTCCTCTGGCTTGAGGATTATTATAATTTTTGTTACCTGTATCAAAATCCTGTTGTATCTTAATTTTTGTTACTATGTCTAAGTTGTTGTTATCCTCTGTTGCTGTTGTGGAATCTGGTTACAGTGCTCCAGCTTTCTTGCACAGGGACCATTGCAGAAGATTGAAAGCGTGTAGATTGTAAGGTGAGAGTCCTGGAGGGGTGGAGTGTGGGGAAGTTGGGGTTCCTATGGCCAGGATCCTCACTGAACTTAAACCACCTGATGATGTAACTGGCCTGTTGCTGGGCTACCGCTTCCACACCTTTAGGCAATAAGCTATAATTGTGCTGTATAGCGAGCTCAGCCCAGTGCTCTGGGCTGAGGCAGAGATGCTAGTGCTTGACCTATCGTCAGGAGAACAAGCCAGGTAATATACCTTTCACCCCAAAGAACGTTTTGCTGTCAATTTCTTTGGTCACATTGAATCCATAGCGAATTTGCCTGGGGCTGAAACCCTTTGGCAAGACACAGGCTCTTGAAGGAGTGTGTTCCAGTTAATAGGAACCATCTCTCCAGTTAATAGATATTGCTATTTAAAAGGTTCACCCCCAAAATTTAGTGGCATAAAACAGGAATGGTTTATTATACTTATGGATTTTATGGGTCAGTATCGAGACAGCATAGCAGGAATGGCCTCTGCTCCACAATGTCTGGAGTCACAGCTGATATCCTAATCTGTTTGTGCTGCCCTAACAAAATACCGTAGACTGGGTGGCTTCAGCAACAGACGTTTGTTTCTCACAGTTCTGGAGGCTGGGAAGTCCCAGGCCAGGGTGCCAGCATGGTCAGACTCTGGTGCAGGCTCCCTTCCTGGCCTGCAGACGGCTGCCTTCTCGCTGTGTCCTCACGTGGTGGTGAGAGAGCGTGCAAGCTCTCTGGTGTCTCTTCTTGTAGGGGCACTAATCCCATCATGTGGCCACTACCCTCATGACTTCATCTAAATTTAATTACTTCCACGTGCATCATTTGTCTCCCTGTTGCTCTCTGTTACAAGTTTACTATTTCTAAAATGTCCAAGTACATTTTTGTCCTCCCAAACTACACTCTCAAGTTCTCCAAGATGATGACCCAGGGGACTATTGCCTTTATCCTTTTCCACAGTGTGTCCACCTCAGGGGGCCATTGAGGAATGCTGTGGAATGACCCACTTGCTCCTGGAGTATCAATGCATCTGGCTCTGCATACATCCTGGTGAAATAATTTGTTGTTCGTTAATTCAACAAATATTTATTGAATAGCTAATATGTGCCAGAGGCTTTTCTAGGTGCTAGACTTTATTTTCTTGGGGATGGGATGACCACCCTCTCAGATAAGATGACATTTGAGCATTACTCTGAAAACCTCCCACCAACTAATGGCTAAAGGTATCAGAAAGATAAAATGAGGTATTCGTGACACCAAAACTTGGTGTGTGTGGATTTAAAAATACACAACAGAATGTTTTATTCCTAATGAAATACATTATTATTTTTGCTTCATTTTGCTGGTTGGTCTCAGGTTATTTTGTTTTGTTTTGTTTTTGACTCAAGGGGCCTATTCATGAAGAAAAGCCTGGGTGCCAGGATAGGCTAGAAATATAATAAAGGTAAAATGAGGTGTTTGGGTTTAGATTTCATCACTTTAGAGCGAGGCAATTTGGTCCAGTGGTTGGAGCTAGGGCTTGGAGGTTCACTGTAGACCCAGCTTTCATTAAAGTTGCTCACCCCTCTCTGCCCTCCTTGAAATGAAGGATGCAGTTTGGAAGTCACTGGATAGCAGGCGATCCCCAATTCTTCTAGAAACCTAACCCCTGTTCGAGTTCTGCATCCCTTGCTCAAACGATCTGTTAAACACATCCAGAAGCAGCCTACCCTTCATCAGGTTCTGTGTGCATGGGGACAAACCATGCATTTCACTTGTTTCTCTGTTAAAGACAGAAACCCTTCTTCCAAATGGGATCCAACATTTTGAAGGGAAAAAAATCTATTGAATTTTGTATCTTCCTTTGGTTTCTTGGTGAGAGAGATTTAGGTCTTAATTTGCCTTGCTCTGTAAGATCAGAGACAGGAGAGGTTTCTCCTTTCTTTCTCTTTCTTTCCTTTTTTAAGCCTTTAGAGGCACTGATTGCCAAGGCACTAACTGAATTATTGACAGTTTGGCATCTGCCTTGGGACTCCCCAGTGCGGTTCCAGCTCTCTGGGTGCAGAATTCAAGAGCAGCCGGCATGTGCTCCCCTAGGCCAGGAGTCCACCCCGGGCACTGGGTTTCAGCACCATGTCATAGAGGACAGCTCCAGGCATCTGTCTATCCATGGTGGGGTGATGCTGTGCCTGACAGGTAAGGGGACCCCAGAGGCCTGGGTTGTTTAATGGAAGGGGTGAGTAGTTATCCTGCCTCTGAATTGCCACATGACCTTGAGGAGGTTGCTGAGCCTTTCAGACCTGTGTCTCAGCTGTAACATACAGGGTTGAGCCAGACTGGTTTTTCCTTACATGCTTTTTGTTCCTCTTCAGACTGGTGCTGACACAGCAAGAGGCCACTATGCTCAGGGTCCCACCTTGACCAAGTTAGTTGACCCCATTATAACACATATATAAAGTGTTTCTGCCCAAGCACCAAGAAGCATGCTTTTCTTTCTCCTACTTTTTATGGCAATAGCCTTAAAAATGGTACTTTGCAGCATAAATAGAATGAATGGAGAAGCAAAAGTATGTCCTGGAGGAGGGACTGGGGATGAAATATACATTTACAAATGTAGTACAAGGGTGTGCTGTCACCTGTTGTTTTCTTGATAGTCTCCATTCTCTTTTCTCCACTGTCTAATTAGTTTTGCATGAACTCATTCCTGCCCTGTGGAGATACTCTGGAGGGACAGTCAGTCAGGGTTCCCTCCTTCTGAGACTAGAGGCCAGCAAGCGTCCCACGTGAGACCAGTACCCTCTGCTTCCCAGGAAGGTGAACAGCAGACGCAGTGCCAAGCCTGGGAGCAGGTGGGAAGGGCTCCACTTAGGGCATTGCTGCCCCAAAGGGATTTCCCATTTCTCCCTGCTGTCTAGGCCCACCCTGCCCCAACAGCTGCCCTGCTCCTGTCTTCCTGAGACCCAGATGCCCAGTTTTGTCTTTGATTCTGTGTTACCCCATGTCCTTCCACCAAATTCCAACTTTCATTTAAGTTAGTTGGAGTCAGATTCTGTTGCTTGCAACCAAAGAATTCTAAGTCTAATGGGCATTTTATTTTTCCTCTCTCTCTCTTCCTACTTTATCTAAAAAAAAAGCAAGAGAGCAAGGAAGAAAGGGAGGGAGGGAGTAATGATGGAAGGAAATGGAAAAGGATGGATAGGGATGACATTAATGTTTTTAAAATTAGTTTTAGCCACAGAGGCATTTTCCCTAATTAAATCTAATGGCCACCCCAAGACAGATGAAAACAGGGCTCTTTGTTCTCTTGCATGTTCCTTTTCAGTTTCCTCTAGCCTTAACCCATTGTTGACTACCAGGTTCTGACTCATGAGAAGCAATCAGGTGTATGGAATATATTTTCCAATGAGCCTGATGAAGGGAGACCCAGGGGCCACCACTGCTCCCAGATCTGCTACTCAGAATGCAGAAATCTCAGCCACCACTTCCTCCATTAATACTTACACGTGAGTAAGTTAGTTTCCTTGGGAAGAGGGGCAAGGAGAGATGGGGGAGTACAAGCAGCATTTATGGAATACTGCTTGTGATCCGGGCACAGCTGGGGGCTTTATATACTCTGCTTTTGTTAACACAACAAACCGCAAGGTGGGTTCCATTCTTATCATTTAGCAGATGAGGAAACTCAGAGATTAAGCAGCAGGCTGTAAGACACATTGACATAAGTGGCAAGCTGGGACTTGAACCCAGGTCTCTTATGACCTAACACAGGGAGATGGTCACCCATTTGGCTCTGTTCTGGGGTACACAGTATGGCTCTCCCACCCCTGCATGTCATACCACCAGAAATCCTTGCCTCTGTCCCCACCCCAACTATTGCATTTTTTTCTATGAGTCTTTTGCTGTCTTTGCCTTACTCCCAACCCCTCCATTTCCATCAACACAGGCCTTCCGTAGAGTGTTGAATAAAAGGAACAAGGAACATAGGAAAGGAATACAATTTAAAGGTTGAGAATACAGGGTCTTGCATCAGAGAGCATGGGTGAATCTCAGCTCCACTGCTCACTAGCTCACAAGTCACACAACCTCTCTGTGCCTTATTTTCCTCACTTGGAAAATAGAATATAATGTTACCTATCATGGTAGTTTATATTATTACCTATTATGATAATGATATTACTTATCAGAAGCCCCACAGATGTCTACATCCTAATCTTTGAATCCCTGAAACACATGAATATGTTAAATTACATGGCAAGTGGTGAAGTAATAAGCTGACTTTAAAATAGAGATTATTCTGTGTTATCCAGGTGGGTCCGGGTAATCATACAAGGGTTCTTAAATGTAGAAGAGGGAGGCAGGAGAGTCAATGTCACAGTGATATGGTGTGAGAAGGATTTGACGGGCATTGCTGGCTTTGAACACGGAAGGAAGGGAGCCATAAGCCAAGGAATGTAGACAACCTCTGGAAGCTATAAAGGGCAAGAAAATTAATTCTCCCCAGAACCTCCAGAATAGGACACAACCCTGCCAACACCCTGATTTAAGCCCAGTGAGACCCATTTCAGACTTCTGACATCCAAAACATTGCAAAAATAAATGTGTGTCAGTAAGCTATTATATATGTTAGAGCAGTAGTAGGAAACCAACATTCCCACCTCTGAGGATTGCTGAGGGGATGGCAGGAGACACTGCTAGACAGGTAGGAGCACAGTGAGGTTGCCTTTCCTTGTGGCTGGTGTGCAGAGGCAGGAGATGTCGAGAGCGATGACGAGCTGTACCCCCATTTCTTCTGACCATCTCTGTCCACTCTCCCACCCCTACATAGAGAGCCTGTACCTTCATACCCTAATTACCTTGGAACACTTCTTTATAAAAATCACACCCCTGATGACTCCCTTCATCGTGCCAGATTCTAAATTGCACTTGAAGTAGCTTATACAGTGTTAGCCCTCTGCTTAGCTTCTTTCCAAGCTCCAAAAATGAGGATAATCAGAGTGAAGATCTTACCATGTGCCCTGGGAAGGAGGAGAGGGCAAGGGATCTCTTCATCACAATTTTCCAATAAGGCTTTAAGAGCATTTAAAGAGCGAGCTCATGTCACCCTGCAGGCCTGTGGTCATCCTGCCTCTCAGTGTCCACAAACACAGGTTCTCAGATTCACCTCTCCAGGGTCTGACTGTGGCTGCCTTCAGGGCCTCCTTCACACTGGTCTCTCCTGAGATCATGCTTTGTTCTGGAGAGGGGAAAGTGATTATAACCCAACTGTCAGTCTACCCAGCCAGCCTTTGAGATCTAGATCAGCTTTTCTTTCTAGGGTTGGGTTGAACAGACCCAAGGGCCTGAGGGGATAACACACTGATGGGAGTGCAGGGGTAAACCTCCAAGGAGGGGAGGCCTGGAAAAATGGGGTTGGCTGAGAGCTTTGGTTAAAAAAAAAGGTGTGTTGTGATGTTGGTCAGAGGTCCATTATCTTCCAGCCCTTTGAAAAGCCCCAAGACTTACAGACAGTATGGTGGGCCCTCTAATACTTCATTGCATGTTTTTGTTTATGTGCGTGTCTGCCTCTACAATCCTCTGTCTACTGATATGCCAGGACAATATGTTATTTTTTTTCATTCCCCCCCATTTAGCATAGGGCCTGGCACAATAAATATTTCTTGAAAATTTTTTTTTTTTACTCATGAAGTAGTGATAACTTTAGCAGTTTTCCCACAGAGTGTTTATATAGATTGAATGTCAATCATCTAAAGTTCTCAGCATGGATGTGGGCACAGAGTAAATATTCAAGAAGTGTCCCCTGTTAATATTATTGAATGAATGAATGAGATGCTTTCTTTAATTCGTAGCACAAGCCTTTCCAGAGTCCAACCCTTTTGTGTCCTTTTCTTGCTGTGTAGAACTAAAGGAAATGGCATGGTAAGAAGAAAGGAAGAAAAATAAAGTGGAAACCATAGCTGTTTAATTATATATATCTACAGATACAGACTTTTTTTTTTACATTTCCAAGAGACTGAGAATTGAATGCTGCACCACCTTTGGGCTGGAAGAATGCATGCATTGTCAGAGAATGCTGCCTTCTTTTTTCCAGAATTACTCTGCAGTTTTTAAGGACTCACCATGCGCCAGCTATTGTGCTAAGTGTGTTACCTACACTGTCTCTTATTCAGTCTTCACTAGAACCTCGTAAAGTGAATCCTACTTTGTGGTGATATGGAGTGGGAACAGAGAGAGCGTGCTGAGATACAAAATGTGATTATGGTTAGGGGAAAAGAGAAATAAAAGGGGGCTTCCAAAGAGAGAAGATCAGCTGGGCAGGGAGGAGATGTGGTAACAAAGAAACTGTGGGAAGGGAGAATTTCAAGAAGCAGGCATGGAGGGTGGAGTAAAATCATTGAGGTGAACCAAAAGGAGGGCTGAGGAGTGTGGGGAGTGCCGATCAGGGCAGGCCTGGGGAGCACCCGCTCGAGAGAAGCTGTACTGTGGTCTGTGTGTGCCGTGGTGTGGGGCTGGCCTGGTGGGAGAGAGGAGACTGGGGGCAGGAAGGGCGGAGGGGCTGACAGGAAGGGGGAGCCGCTGGGCCCAGGAAGCCGGAGAGCGGGCAGATGGGCAGGTCAGGGACCCGCTCCCAATGTTCTCAAGGCCCTGGGGGGTGGCTCTGTGGCAGGAAGGGGTTCTGGAGGGACCGTGGTGCAGCCTAATCTGGGGTGAGAGGAAGAGGAAGCCAAGAGTGGGAAGGAGAGTTGCAGGACAGAAGCCCAGGCAGATGGCCCTCTCAGAGCAAGATGAGGTGATCTGAGCATGTTCACGGGCAGAGGAGAAGGACTTAGCGAAGAGGGAAAAAATGATGATAGGAGATGAGATGGTGACTGACAGAGCAAAGTCTAGGAGGAGGTGATGAGGAGAAAGAACCTAAAAGGTTGGAAAGGATGGGAGCTACCCCACTTCCTCTCACCTAGAGAGGAAATGAAACCCATATAAACCCAGAGCTCCTTGTGACCCTGCCATGCCAGGGTTGAATGCAGGTAAATACCAGATCAACAGCTGAAAACAACTGAAAAACACCCATCTAATCCCTTCAAATCTTCTTTCCCAAGACATTTCTTTATCTCTCTCAAATCCCCAAATCTCCTCTTTCACCTGAGACCATGTGGGACCTGCTTTTATTCTCTCTCTCGCCCTCTTCTTTCCTCCCTCCCTTCATCTCCCTTTCCCAAACTTCTCTTCCCCTCTCCCTCTTTTCATATAGACCAATTCACCCTCTCCGACTTCCTTAGTTTCATGTATCTATTCAGCCAGTCATCAAAACAGAATTTTCAGTCTTCCCCATTTCTTGGATTCTATAAAACAAAGGATGCTGACAACATCACCATATCTCCCCTCCTTACAAACCTTTAAAATTTCTTTTCCTTAAAATTTAAAAATCCCTTCAAAAAAATCCTCATCAGATGAGAAAAGGAAAAAAATGGGCAAAAAGACACCATGAGGCAGCCGTCGTTGAGAGAAGGTGGAGGAGACAGGGAGCTGGAGATGGTGTCCCCTTCTACCCTAGTGGGGTCTGAAGGCCCCACTGCAGGTCTGCATCCCCATCTCATCCCCCTCTGGATAGATGTAGGAAATTCAAAGACTTCTGGCCCAGCCGCAGTTCCACAGAGCATTGAGAAAGGACTGGACTGATGGGAAAATGCTGACCAACGTTGCCTGAGTGTAAGGTGGGGAATCTGACTGCAGGGTGCTTTTCAGATGCAGAACGCCTCTACAATACCAATACCTGAGGAAGTGCCTTAGCAGAAAATCTGCCTACACAGTTCAGGAAAATAAAAAGATTTCCGGGCAGACTTGATTTTTTTATGAGCATTGATCTTTGATTTTATAATCAGTTGCAAATTCTGCTTAAATCAAAAGGCCAGCTGCTCTCCTGTGGAAACCTAGATTTTAGTTGGGGAAAAAAGGGGAATTAAAAAAAGCATTCATTTTTAAAAAATGATACTTTACATTAAGAAGGTGATGTGTTCAGCCATAGTGTGCAATGAATTATTTTTGGTTCCAAACCATTGTAATTATTCAGAATTTAGGAGGACTTTCAGACCCATCTACACCATCCCAGTTATCAAGATGTGTCTGCCCTGGAAAGGGTTACATAGCAATCTGAATTTACATGTGTCTTGCCAGTAGGTTCCAGCTCCGGGCAAGTTCGCTATGGATTCAATGTGACCAAAGAAATTGACAGTAAAACGTTTTTTGGGGTGAAAGGGTTTATTACCCGGCTTATTCTCCTGGTGGCAGGTGGAACACAAGCGTGTCTGCCTCGGTCCAGAGCACTGGGCCAAGCTCTCTATACAGCACAATAATAGCTTATTGCCTAAAGGTGTGGAAGCGGTAGCCCAGCAACAGGCCAGTTACATCATCAGTTGGTTTAAGTTCAGTGAGGATCCTGGCCATAGGAACCCCAGCTTCCTCACACTCCACCCCTCTAGGATTCTCACCTTACAATCTACACACTTTCAATATCTTCTGCAATGGTCCCTGTGCGAGAAAGCTGGAGCACTGTAACCAGATGCCACAACAGCAACAGACGATAACAACAACTTACAGATAATAACAAAAATTAAGATACAACAAGATTTTGATACAGGTAACAAAAATTATAATAGTCCTCAAGCCAGAGGAAGTTCCCAATCCACAAAGACTTTAGGAGCAATACGACACAGGTTTTAAAGCCGCCAACATAGGCAAATCTTGTCCATCAGGTAGGATGCATGCAAGAGAGTGGTCCTGTGATAGGACTGTAGCAGGGGGTCCCTTCCAGGTCTAGTATACCATACTTTTACTCCTTTCCCCATGGAGGTTACTGAAGGGCCTATATATAGCGCTACTGGAGGTGCATGCACTGGCCATAATGATAAAACAAAACTCCCTGGTAAGATGCTCCTACCTTCTGGACGTTCAGGATATACTACTGTGACCTTTGGTGGCCACTCTGCTGTTATTCCAGGAATACACAGGAGGCCAGCTTCCAGGCATTGACCCCAAGGTGCCAGGAGAGCCAGCCATCATTGGTCCATGTGTCAAAAGGTCAAAGACCATGTCCACTCAATGGAGTCTCCAGGGTTCAGTACAGTTGGTGCTGGCAGCAAGATGTTATTCTGGTGGCCGAACCTCAGCTTCAGTGGTTCTTCCTTGGTTTGTACTTGCAGTTGTATAAGGGAGGCAACCATATGTGTCAACATGTCTATGGGGCTCAGGGCTCCCTTTCGGGGTCTCTCGTTCAAACGCCGTAGCACAGCCCATAAGCGGACTGACCATCCCCACAGACTATTGGTATCTGACTTTAGTCCAGATTTTAACAAGCCATTGTGCCTCTCTGTCATGCCTGCTGTGGTAGGATTGTGTGGCACATGAAACTTCCATTTGATGCCCAGCTGTCGCACCCATTTTTGCAGTGTATGTCCAGTAAAAGGGGTGCCCTGATCACTCTCAGTTACCTGTGGTCAGCCATAGGCAGCAAAGAGACACTCCAGGCCTCTTCTGGTCATCTGCTGGTCTGCACAACGGGTAGGAAAAGCAACCAGAAGTCCAGTAGCTGTGTCCACACAAGTCATGGCATACTGATATCCTTCTGACACAGGTAGAGGGCCAATGTAGTCTATCTGCCACCTGACAAGGGGTAGAGGCCCCTTAGCTATTGTCCCATGTTGCTGTGGAACTTGGTGTAAGTCCCTTTTGGAGTGCATGACACACTCCTGCCAGGCTCTACTAACTTCTTCAAAGATCAAAGATAAGCCCCACCGACTGGCTACAGCCCAGATTGTCTTTTGTCCCGCATACAACAAATGCTGATGTAACCACTGGACTACATCAGAGGCAGGCTATCCTTCTAACCAATGTATCTGGGCCAATTTATCTGCTTCATCATTTCCTGGGGATGCCAGTGGCAAATGACCTGTCACAGGTATATGGTAATTATTTTACTCTGACCACAGGCCCATAAGTCTTGCTACAATTATTGCCCCCAAAAGGGTAAGTTACCAATGAGCTAGTTAGCATGGTATCAGGTTGGTAGCCACACGGTCACGCCCCGATAGACAGCCCAGCTGTCAGTGCAGACAACTATAGGGGACGGCTCCTGGCTGATCACAAGCCACACGGCCTGCAACTCTACCCATTGGCTGCTCTTCCCCTCACCATCTTCCATCCCTTTTGTCTCAGTCTTAGGATGGAAAGCTATGGCCCTCCATTTTGGGGGCTGCCCACAGGTGGAGCTGTCTGTGTACTATGCATCTTTCGGTATAGGGTCTCTTCCCTCCCGATAGGAACTCTCTGCTACTAATGGTTCAAAAGCAAGTTCTTCCTACTTTTCACTAGTATATGTCACCGGCCCCAATAAGCGTTGGAGTTCTTCACTCATGGGGCTACTAGAAACGGCACTACACTGCTGTCGGTAAGCACCCCACGTGGCCAGTGTGGACGTTTCTGCCACACCTCTCCTTGGCTTTTGGCTCCAGTCTCGTACCCACCCCAAGATGGTATAGGTGGTTATGACCTTTATCGGGGCCATTCCAGTGATGGGTTCTGTAGCCAGCAAGGCATGATACACGGCAGCCAGTTGTTTTTCTATCAAAGTGTATTGTACTTCGGCCCCTTTCCAGAGTTGTGACCAGAATCCAACATGTTGGTGTGTTCGTTCAAGCTGCTGCCAGAGACCCTGCCATAACCGTCTTCAGTCACATGAACATCCAGTGCACAGGGACTTGATGGGTCTATCACACTCAAGGCTTGCACGGCCTTGACTGCCTGTTTCGCTGTAGTAAAGGCAGATGCACATGTCTCATCCCAGTCCCACCTGACGCCCTTTTGTACCAACCGGGATAAGGGCTTCAGAATTTGTGCCAAGTGTGGGATAAACACTGTCCAGTAGCCTAGAAGTCCCAGAAACTCCTGTAGCAATGCTACAGTTCTGGGGTAGAAAAGGCCTGGATTTTATCTACAACTGCTTCTGGTATAACTTTGGTTTTACCCGAACAGACATCCCCCAAGAATTTGACAGAAAAACCAGGTCCCTGAACCTTGGTGCTGTTCACAGCCCATCCTTTCTCCTGTAAATGTTGCAGCAGTCTAGGTGCTGCACCTTCTAGATCTGAAACTGAATCAGACGTGAGCATGACATCATCAATATAATGGTACAGCGGAACCATTGGTGGTTTCTCCCATGTAGCCAAGTCCTGAGCTACAAGTCCTTGACAGATGGTGGGACTGTGGAGGTATCCCTGTGGAAGGACAGTGAAAGTCCATTGCCGTCCTTCCCACATGAAGGCAAACTGTTCCTGGCTTCTTGTTCAATGTCAATGGAAAAAAAGGCATTAGTAAGATCTACCACATAATGGTATGTTCCTAGCTCATGGCTGAGGGTATCCATCAAGCCTGCAATAGAGGGGACAGCAGCATGCATAGGGGGTATGACTTTATTCCGTTCTCTGTAATCCACAGTCATAGGCTGGGAGCCATCTGGCTTTTTACTGGCCACACTGGGGAATTGAAAGGACTATGGGTGAGTTTTATAATACCCACCTTTCCAGCTCCTGGAGAGTTTCTCCAAACTCTTTATGCCCTCCAAGCAGTTTGTATTGTTTGGTATTAGTCACACACCAAGGCACAGGCAAAGCTATGGGCGGGTGCCTAGCCTGTCCCCTCAGAACTGCCTTCACCACACATACTCTCAGTCTGAACTCACCTGCAGTGGTCTGCAACCACGGACCCTGCAGGATATCAATCCCCAAAATATACTCAGGGATAGGTGATATATACACAGTATACTCTTTTGGGGGTAGATGCCCTATTCCCAAAGGGATTTGGGCTTTCTGTACTCTGATAGCCTTTCCCCTGTATCCATCTATGATAGTGGGGGTCCCAGGAACCGCTCAGGGTTACCATGAATCAGTGAACATTCAGCCCCAGTGTCCACCTGAGCCAGGACACGTTGTATGTTCACTGGGGACCAATGGATATCTATTTCAACATGTGGCCTCCGGTCCCCCCTGGTCCCTCAGGGCAGATACGTTGACCTTCCCCTAAGTCAAACCATGTTCCCCAATCACCTTCCTGTGTGGGCTCAAGTGAGGTTGGCTCGTTCTCCAGCAGGAAGTCTTGCAAACACACAGGCTGGACTCGTGGCTCTGTCTCTGACCTCTGCCTCTTTGGTCTTAATGGCCGAAACTGCTGCTCTGGTTTCAGCTGTTGCCATAGCTCTAGTAAGATCCTATTTGACTTCCCATCTAATTTCCTTCCATCTGCTCCTGCCCGTATGAAATCAACCCACATCTTGGTCCTCATAATCTTCATGGGGCCCTGTAAATTCTTCTTGTGAGTAACAGATCTTATTTCTTTCCGGATTCTTGTTGCTTCAGCCTCTCCTAAGTCTGCTACTGTACATGTCACCTCGCTATGGGATGCCCTAAGTGAGGGGAAAGAATGGCCACTAGAGACCCAAAGAGGGATGTGGAAGCCATTTGAAGTACAATATTTCTCATCCCAGTAGTGAAAGTCTCTTCATGTGGGCCATAATTCTCTGTACTATAGATGGCATTTCTTATACCTAGCTCTCATAACACCTGTTGGAGCTCAGCATACATCTAACATCTATCAGGAGAGGATGGTAGATCACCCAGATTGGGCCACACAGCACGAAGTGCAGCCATGAGCCAATGGAGGAGGGAGTGACTCCCTGGGGTCCGATGTGCATTTTGTAATCGCTGCCTCAAGGCAGGCTGCACTGTCAGGGAAGCCAGCTCTCCCATCTTAGGTCCCAACAGAAAAGTTCCATCTATCCTTAAGTCCCACAGACACAGTAGCCAAGCTTATATTGACTCCGAGGGCTTCTGCCTAAACCGGCAGCCCAAATCCACCAGCTCAGCCTGAGTGTAGGGGCGGGGCATAGAGTGCTCCACGACCTGGGGAGGGGGCTGCTCCTCTCCTTGGGGACCTTTCAGCTGCTGGGTCTTTATTTTCTTTACAACCACTGGGCATGCTTTCAATACAGGAGGGGCCAGTGCCTCCAGCACCACCCCTTCATCATTCCCCAGCTCCACCATTTCCTGGTCTGATGGCACCTTTCTCTCCCCTCCCCCATGTGCCTCCTCTGCTACAACTTTTACCTTTTCTACTGTGCCTCGCAGCAATGCTACCTCAGTCTTCAGAAGCTCTCTTACCTTCACCTCAATGCTTCACAACTAATGTTCTCGTGCCACCTCCACATGTGCTTCCCTCAGGAGTTTGTCTTTTTCCTTGATGGCCTCTTCCTCCTTCAGAGCACCTGGCAGTGCTGTCGTCTCATTCTGTAAGGAATTGTTTACCTCTCCAATGGCACCTTGCTGCTGGCATTTTCGTGCCATCCCCTCTTTCATCAATGCCATTTCCTTCTTCAGGGAATCCACAGAAGTTTGCATCTCATCTCACGTTCTCGTGCCGCCATTTCTTGAGTCTCTTCTGTAGACTTTTTTAATACTGTGAGAAGCAGCCAACCCACAGTCCCCCCTGCCTCACAGGCACTCTGCTTCTCAAAGGATCTGCTTACTATACCAAGGGCCACCCTTACAGCCTCAGGTGTCACCTCCACTTGCCTCCAGTCCTGGGTTGGGGCCCAGTCCTCTAGGAGGCAAGCCACATCAGACCACACACGCATTGGGGGACAATCCACTGTCTCCCCAATTCACAGGGGCAACCGGCTGAAGCAGCCCTCCCATTAGGTCACCCTGTCTTTTTCCTTAGTCAACAATGAACCCTGCTGACTTTTGCCAATTGTCTTGCCAATGGGTTTCAGCCCGAGGCAAGTTCGCTATGGATTCAATGTAACCAAAGAAATTGACAGCAAAGGGTTCTTTGGGGTAAAAGGGTTTATTACCCAACTTGTTCTCCCAGCGGCAGGTGGAGCACTAGCGTCTCTTCCTCTGCCCAGGGCACTGGGCCGAGCTCTCTATATAGCACAATAATAGCTTATTGCCTTACGTGTGGAAGTGGTAGCCTAGCAACAGTCCAGTTACATCATCAGGTGGTTTAAGTTCAGTGAGGATCCTGGCCATAGGGATCCCAACTTCCCCACAAATGTTTGTATATAATTTGCCTGGGAATTACTTTTATGTCCATTATATGAAAATTTTGTAGGCCATTTTGGGAAATACTGTATCATATATGTTAATATAAAACTAGAAATTACTTCAAGGGCCTTATATCTATGCTTCTGCCTTCTGAAAATTTCTACCATCTGTAGCCAATGATTGCTTACGTCTATTTTAGAAAGCCCTCAAGAATCAGGGTTTCATAGTCTCTGGTTTTTAGTACCTAATCACTGTTCCTACAAGGATGTATTTTCCAGAGAACTTGATTTTCCCCAATTGCAGCTTAAGCATGGTTTATGGAAAGCAGCAGTGAACAATGTGGTACACTCTCTCCTAGGTTAAGACATCTATGTGTGTGCTGGATTTTTCCTCTTGCCTCTTCCCTCACACATTCTCTGCCCTGCCTTGTATGCCACAAGGAGATCACCTTCTGTCCCCCCGCTTCCTGGATTCTGGTTGGGTTCTCCAGTGCAAGGTACTGGCAGAGATCTACATGGGGGCGGAGAGCCAGAGCAAGTTTTCTCTGCTGGGCTCCTTCTCTGGTCCTAGCCGGGACCCCATGACCACAGCTCCTGTGGAGTGGCTCCTCCTCCAAGGCTCCGGCTCTTTCAGGGCTCCAAAAATACCTTTCCCTCCTTCTTACCTCTTCAGGTCTGGGATAGCAACAGCCCCCACTATGGCTGGTCTCTGTGTTTCCTTAACCTGCTTGGACTCTTTAATAGCCCCATCATTAAAGTCCCTTGACCCAAAAGGTCTGGATTCTGTTCTGTCCTATACTGTGCACTAGAGTACTTTGAAAATTGTTTCTATATAAAGTCAAATTAGGCATCACTTAGTCTCTTCCTTTTCCTCTAATACCTCACATCCAAGACATCAGGGAATCTCATCCGCTTGTTCTTCAAAATGTACCTGGAATCCAGCCCCTGGACAACTGACAGCATGCAAATCGGTTTTCCTGAGTCAGCTTTTGCTCCTGCCCCAATGTCTGTTCTCTATCCAAGGACAAGGGTAATTCTTTAAAACATAAGTCAAAAACAACTTAAGATCCTCCAAAGCCTCCCCAGTTCACCTGGACAAAACCCAAAGACGTTAAAATTCACCTACAAGGCCCTGTTATTCTATCCGCAACCCTGACCTCGGCTCCAGACTCTCCTCGGTCCTCTCCCATGATCCTCTCCTCTGCCCTCTGGCATGCCCTGCTCACCAAGCCACCTCAGGGCCTTTGTTCTTGCTGTTCCCTCCACCTGGACCCCCACGAATGGCTCAGAGATCACCTTTGCAGCAAGGCCTTCCCTCCCCTCTTCTGCACCCCACTCCCTGTCCCCCATACTTGGCCTCACTCTTCTCCATAGCACCCCACTCCCTGTTATGTGCTATCTGCTTATTTCTGGCTCCTTGCACTAGATGTTAGTTCCTTGCTGCATCACCCATGGCAGTGCCTGGCACATAGTGGATAATGAGCAAACATATGTCAGGTGAGTGAATGAATGAATGAATGGGACTAGGCTTTATTCCCACTGCTTTGTCCAGAGGCAGGCCTGGTATATGTTTGGCTCTACAATGCAGATCAGAGGAACAAACTGGAATGGCAGGAGTGAGAGTACATGGCTTACATAGCTCATAATGAAAGTGGGGGACCGTGGTGGTGAGGGCCTATAGGAAAATTCAATTTTTAAATGGACATATGAGAGTTAGACTTAGAAATGCATAGTCTTAAAAACAAAAGAAGCTGGACTGAAATATGCTGAATGTTAATATTATTCTACAGATACCATTCTAAAAAGGTAATGTCTTTATAACTTCCTGTCTTGCCAATGGGTTTCAGCCCCCGGCAAGTTCACTATGGATTCAATGTGACCAAAGAAAATGACAGTAAAACATTCTTGGGGTGAAAGGGTTATAACTAACTTTATTTCCACAGTGGCAGGTCAGTCACTAAAATCCCATTCACTCAGAGCGAGTCTGTGTTATCACTGCCGCTTCGGATGCAGCAAGCCGGTCTTTGCCTCTGGGCCCCTCTGAACAGTCATCCCGCACAGCCGTCCTCTGGGCCTCTGTCCTCGGCGCTGCCACCACTCCAGTTTCATCTCTGCTCTCCTGCAGCCTTGCAGCTGTGCCACTGTGTCACGCCCAGGGCACTGGGCGGAGCTCCTTATATAGAGTCAATAACAACGTATTGCCCACATGTGTGCAGTGAGCTAGCCAACCAGGGCCAGGTGAGAATCCTGGCCACAGGAACTCTCATTTTAGCCACACCTCCTACCTCCTATAACAAGACGGTAACTTTGCTACAACAGTTCCTTACCAAAAAAAAAGTGTGACTTGATAATAGGGGGAGTCTAGTAACCACAATGTTACTCATGTAATTGTACATTAATGATACCAAAAAAAAAAGTGTCTGGGGGAGATGATGAAGCAGCAAGCAGGAGAGGAAGAGGGGTGGAGCGGAGAGCAGGAAGGGTGACCTTCTGGAGGACCCCCAGGCTTTCACAGCTAAGACAGGTGTGCCAGGAGTCAAGAGGAGGGGGGAGCTCCAGGCCAGGGGGAGTTCTATCGAGGAGGAAGAAATGTGGGCTGGGCGTCGAGATGGCCGTCATGCTTGCCTGTAGGAAAGATGTCATAGAAGCCAGAGGTGGCACTCGGGCAGGGTAGATGAGCCCCTTCGGGACGGGGGTGGGAAGGCTGGTGGGAGAGGAGAGAAAGAGCTTCGCTGAGACAGCTCAGGAGTCCTGCTGCCAGCCTGCGTGTCCTGTTCATCCGGCACGTGTGGATGGAGCACTGGACGCTGGTCTGTTGCTGCGCGGATTTGGCAGTGAGCAGGCAGGGCCCTGCCCCTGGAGCCCTCCCCAGAGCCCCTGGTGGCGTTTGAGTGGCTCCTGGAAGCCAGTCCCTGGGCTCTGCCCAGATGGAGACAGAACCACCACCACCTCCTCTCCGGTCACCACACTCCCAGCCCAGTGGCCCTTTGCCTGAACAAAATGACTCCAGAGCCCCAAGGGATTGAAGTTTTGGGTTATTTCCTGGCCAGACGGAGCTCCAAGTATCACAAATGGACACAGTGACAGAATACGGCTTAGTGAGGGGTTTGTGATTGGATGGCTTCGGGTTTGAATCCAGGCTCAGCCTTTCAGGAGCTGCATGTTCTGGGTGAGGCCTTGGCTTCTCCACGGCTCACTTCCTGGCTGTACAAGAGAAATTCTAGAAGGTGCTTCACTGGATTCAGTGAGATAGTGTGGGAAAACCCTGGAAATGCCTGGGCACCATGGCCATGGCTCCTACTAGCAGTAAAATACCTCCGTACATGCCTCCCAGACACTGACACTCTGACAACAGAGGGGCACAGCCCAGCTGCCAACCCACAGAGGGACAGGATCAATTTTCAAGAGACATGCATTAATGAAGATGCCCTACTTCCCTGCAGACAAAAAGCACACCTACAGGCCTTTTCCTCGGCCCCTTGGTCGGCTGCTTTCAGCTATTCAAATGCTTCCACCTTTGCGACGTCCTCTCACCCGCTTGCAGGACAGATGAAGGCGGGCATGCAGGAGTGGCAGCCCAGCCTGTCCCACGTATCACCCAGTTGTGAGCTCTGAGGACTAGTGCCCCTGGCAAAGGCTGGCCGTGCAGCGTTGGCTGCCCTGAGCATCCATGGCACTCAAAGCTCAGCGTTCCCAAAGCACAGCCTGCGTGAGGCCAGGCCGTGGGCAGGAATGCTGTCTTGCCGTTTGTACCCTTGTCCTCCTGGAGCTGGAGTTGGCTGATTCGTGCCTGGGCTTATCCTCCCCCAATAAGTGTCTTCCTGCTGAGGGGGCAGATGGTACTCGTGCTGCTCTCGGCTGTCCCCCGTCCCCCAACTATCTGGCACCATGGTAACAAACGGCCCTCCCAAGGGTTCTTCACTGCTTGACTCCCAGCACCACTACAACCCTGATCCTGGGCAGGTCCACCCGACAAGGATCCACACTGTTCAGGGGAAGCCACCGGGCCAGCTTTTGGGGGTCACCCCAGCAGCAGGTTCCTGCTTTCCCCGTTGCCTGCAGGTTGTGCCCTGGAGGCTTTCCCCTGAATTCTCTGGCTTGGCCGTGATTTAAGGGAACGGTGTCTATCTCCTTACACTTTCAGTTTCTTGAGGACAGGACTTTGTTGAATCTGCAGCCACAGTACCTTACACACAGTAGGAGCTCGGGAAAGGTCTGTACAGCGCGCCTTGTGCCAAGCCTGCACAGGCCGGGACAGGAAGGCCGAGAGACATTTTCAAGGCCAACAGCTCACTAGTGGGGGGCACAGCCTGGGGGCGGCCGAGAGTGTGGGCTTGCAGCCAGGCTGCCAGGGTCTGAACTCCACGGTGTGTCAGCTAATGACCCTGAGCAGGCTGTTTTAACACCTCTGCCTCAGTTTTCTTATCTGTAAAATGGAAGAGGTAAACCTATCATTCCTTCTAGTACCTGAGAGGATTACACGAGATAATACAAGTAGAGTGTGGAAAATTGGTCCTAGTACATAGCTAATGCTCCATATATGTTGCCAGGCAGTATTTAATAATGAGGATGTGCTAAAGAAAAAGTTTTAAAAAAAACAGTGTATTTTATGTGACCATATTACTATATGCACCAAAGGCACATGGAAGTAGATACTCAAAAATGCCAGGAAGGGTATTCTGTGGCTGGTGTGATTATGGATGACTTTTGTCTTTTTTCTCCTATTTTTCTGTAATTCCAAACTTTTCTATAATAAATTTATGTAAAATAACTTTTGAAAGTAGATACCCTAAAAACTTGTTAAAAACCACCTGGGGCCTCTACTACCTCCCTCCCACCCCCAGCCTGATGATGATTTTGGATTCTAAGGACACATCCCTGCTGTTTCCCGTTGCCTGGGAGTAAAAGGAAGCCTGCTGAGACATTTCAGCTGAGTAGTGGAGGCTACATTTCCATGGTATTTTGCTTGTACACCCAACTAGAAAATGAGACATCTTGTGTTTTGAGTGAATCTCCTCCATTAATCATGGGGGTACTCTGGGTCTAGCCGGCAGAGTGATTAGTATAATTACAGCCTCTGTCTGCAGGGATAAATGCCTGCAGTCAAGAGCAATGTGTGTGAAGCAAGCCTGAGTCTTTCTGGAGCTTGTGCAAATGTGGTTGCTTCCCTGAGCGGTGGAAGCCAAAGGTGAGAAGGTCTGGGTGGTCCAGAGATTTCAGGTAGAGACAGAGTATTGCCGTAGTTGCTGAGAGGATTTCCCAAGGACTCTCCAATATGTGAACAAATGTGGTGTCAGCCAGATTGTTAGAAAAGGATATCTATAGTCTAGGAAGTTCCTTAAGGACAGATTACCCATAAGGACAGATTACCCAAGTCTGACAGGAGATTTTTCTAGCCAGGTTCTGTGTCCTTTTTGCAAGTGAAAATAGTTTGTACCCACTAAAGGGTTATGACTAGTTCAGAAGGGCAGCCACTGAAAGGCTTCACTCCAGAATATACAACTTCTAGAGCCTGAAGAGGAGGATGGGAAAATGACCAGTAAAACATGTCCATTCCCAGTCACTGGGCTGCCTGCCCTGACAGTTCCCTACCCTCCTTAGTAGCTGTGGGCTCCCTGTAGGACTTTGGGTAATGCCAAGATGATAAATTCCCAGCTCTGGGAATCCTAGAAAACTGCAGCTCATCCCTCATGGTGTTCATGGCATGAAGAGAACATGTCTCAAGCACAGCTCAATGAGGAAAACTTTTGCAGTGGTCCAAACGAGTTATGCCCCTGACTATAATCACCTAAAACCAAGCCTTCCCTCACTCAGCCCATCACTACAACAACTGTCATCCCATGATAAAAAGCACAGCCATTAAGCCAGACAGCATGTGCAGCCTGATGCTTCTCATCCAGGGTTTTCTCAACCCCTATCGGCCTGTGGTTTCTGGCATTTTGAAACGTACGACATGCCCGTGACCATGCCGTGTGGACCCCGCTGCCAACGATGACGCTTAAGTCCTCCTTGTCCTCTCCAGCCCACTCCCACCCTCAAAACAGGATGGGCTTCCGCACAGCATGGATCTCATGGAGCAAACAGGAGAAAGACAAAGGCTTGGAACTAAATCTAGCCTACTGCATCCTAATTCTAAAAGCAAGTGAACAAAGCCATAAAAAAGGAGAGAATGCAGGACCTCTAAGCAGAGAGTGTACCTAGTCCTGGGACAAGGACAGACATGTTCAAAGTAGGTGGTAGGCACCCTGCATGCCAGGCAAGGGGCAGTGGCTGCTGCCTGGGGGTCACGTGGCAGTGATCCAGGGCTGTTGCTGGTCAGCAGGCCTGGCCGTCAGGAGGGAGAACTTGGAGCAAGGAAGGTATGGACCAACTGGAGCATGCAGCCCAGCCCCTCTCTTAGTGCCTCGAACTGATGGCAGCCTCTAAGAGTTATTGCTTCACTTCTGCCTCTCAGGTCTCGCAGCACTTCAGCTTTGGCCAACTCAAACCCAGCAGCATAGCAGGAAACGGATTTGGGAAAATACCATTCTCAGAGTAAACAAGCTGACAATAGAATAATCCAGCCCAAGTTGCCACCCACTGGGGCAAGGCACATTTAGGATGTCAGCTCTGCAAAGGACATGCAGGCTGCTGGAGGGCTGACAAATGCCTGGTCTGGAGAGCAGAGAGAGGAGAGTGGCAGGCCAAGGCAGGTTTGAAGCGGTCCACCCCTGCCGCTGCATGTCTGCCGTAGCTTGTCCTGACTGCCCCATGAGAACCTTCTCTTCTTTTTCCATCCATCCAGTGCTTAGCAGCATTAGGAATGTATGTCAGTCGGATTCGGTACAGGATCAGAGAAGGATCTAATACAGGGAACTGAGTGCTTATATAAAAGTCATTGGAAGGGCTGGGCAAGTAGGCTCCAGGGGCTGCCCTGAATCACAGGCTTCAGGGTCCAACCTCAAAGCTGAGACCCAGAGTTAGGACACTGCCATAAAGCCGCAACCACAGTGCAGAGGCAGCCCCTGCAACTGCTCATGCCCAGCTGAGCTTGCCCACTGGCAGCCTCTGCCCTGAGGCCACCTTCCTGCGTCAGTCTGCTCAGGCCACCAGAACAAAGTACCGTGATGTAGGTGACCTAAAAACACAAGTTTGCTCTCTTACAGCTCTGGAGGCCGGAAGGCTGGAATCAAGGGGCCAGCAGGGCCACGCTCCCTCAGAAGCTCTGGGTAGAATCCTCCCTTTGCCACTTCCTGAGCTTCCAGTAGTAGCTGTCTATCCTTGGCACTCCTTGGCTCACAGCTGCATGACTCCAGTCCCTGCCTGTTGTCACATGTGTGATTTTGTCTCCACATAGCATTTTTTCTTCTTACAAGGACCCCAATGACTCAGCTTGATTACATTTGCAAAGACACTATTTCCAGTTAGGGACACATTCACAGGTACTGGAGGCTAGAACTTCAACATATCTTTTCGGAGGGGCATGATTTAACCAATAATGGGTTATCTTGCATGGGAGCAGCTCGTTGGCAGAACCTCATTCACTTTCAGATCCTCAGCCAAGAAGTCTAGGAAACAAAGTGTTAGTTTTCAAACTCTGCAGATAGATTGAGGGGGAACTGGGGGAGGAACAGCTGGCTGTGTGTCCAGCCTGAGGGCCTCTGCATTCTGGCTACACAGACAACGCACGGAGCGGCAGAGTGGTCAGTGGCACGGGGTCTCATGTTTGAACCTGGCCTTGCCCCTGCGGGCTTGCGGCCTTAGGCTGTTAGTTACTCCTCCTCTGTCACTCTTGGCTTCCACACCTGTAAATGGGGATAGTAATAGTCACCATTTCTCAGGGTTATGTGAGGATTAGATAAGATAATAAATGCAAAGTCCCTAGGGCCAAACACTCAGTAAGCAGACTATAGATGGTAACTATTATTAAATTATTAAACTTAATAGGTTTACTCTGTGTCCCATCGTGGTAGGGAATTGGATGAAACACAGAAACATGGTCAAACTATATATAAGGGTTCCCTGGCATGTTTAGGACTTTATGTAAAAATCAGAAACTCCAGGAATTTGAGCCAGGGCATGTATTTCCTGATATAAAGAAATTTTCTCACTCAGAGCAGTGACCCATCAGAGTATCCAGAAGCTAAGGGACTGATTTCTAGGATAGATTTCTCCAACTTCTGTTTGTAATTACCTAACTTTAGTTGACATAAGAAAAGAAAAAGAAAGTGTCAGTTTGAATGTGGGTGTTTTCTCACACAAGTGTTGTTACATATTTATGTTCCTGAAAAAGGGAAGCAAAGCCATGTCAACCAGATCACAGATATTTTTTTAGCTTTACAACGCACAACGGATTCAAGTGATTTTGTGATGGTTAGCATGACTTGAATGGAGACACCTTCTGAATTTTAGTATTATTAAATCTGTCTCTTTAAGTGAAGTAAAACAGTAGAGACAGAAATCAGACTTTTATTCCATAACTGGGTCCTAGGGAAAAGTTAGCTATTAAAAATTAAGCACTGTACAATTCAATAATAAAAAGACAATCCCATACAAAAGTAGGCAAAACATTCAAACACACATTTCATCAATGAAAATACATAAATGGGTAATAAGCACATGAAAAGACACTCAACATTACTAGTTATTCGGGAAATGCAAAGTAAAACCACAATGTTACACTGCAATACAACTATTAGAGTGACTAAAACAAACCAATAAAAACTAACAATACCAAGCAATGACAAAGATATGGAGCAACTGGAACTCTTGCACATTGCTAGTGGGAATGCAAAATGGTGCAGCCACTCTGGAAAACAGTATGGCAGTATCTTTTAAAGTTAAGCATAGACTTACTCTATGACCCAGCCATTCTACTCCTAGGTGTTTACCTAAGAAAAAATGAAAACCTATGTCCACATAAAGATGTGTGCATGAATGCTCACAACAGCTTTACTCATAATCACCCAAAATTGGAAGCAACACAAATGTCCATCAACTGGTGAACAGATGCACAATTTTAGAATACGTATACAATGGAAAACTATTCAGCAATAAAAAGGAACAAAATAGCAATACAGGGAACAACACAGAAAACTCTCAAAAATTTTATCTTAAAGTTAAAGCAGTCAAACACAAAAAGTGATATATGACAGCATTTATGCAAAAGTCTAGAAAATTCAAACCCATAATGACAGAGAGCAGACCAGGGGCTGCTTGAGGCTGGTGAAGGGAGGGGCAGAGGGGCTTCTTAGTGGGAGGGGGGGTGCTGTTCTGGATTGTGAGGGGGTCACATGTGGTTATAGGACTGTATACATGTACTCAATCTCATCAGACTGTACACTTTAAATGGGTGAACTTTATGCAAATAATATGTCGGTGAGAAAATAAGCATTGAGCTCTGATGTGACAGCCTTGGGAAAGGGAGCAATTGGAGACAGGGACAGGGCTGCTTCTGATGGACAGGAGTGGGGTGATGGGGGGAAAGGGCTGCTTCAGAGCACTGCTCATCTTTGTGATGCCTGAACCCAGCGGTTTATCCTTTACGATCAAGTCCATCAGTTTTAACTGGGAACCTACCACAGCCAAGCCCTGTTCCAAGAGGGGCTGTTAATATCATAACTCTAGGGTTTGTTTATCATTATACAAATTTCGTGTTTTATTGTCAGATTAATTTTTAGTATGGCTGCAAAGGGAAGTGAGGATAGGAATTATCATATATCAAATAGCAACTCAGGAGTGGTAAGGACAATGTTAAAGGAGAAAGCATATGAGAAGCAGAGTTCATAGAAGACATTCATAAATGGCAACCATTATTATTTGCCTATTGGTGATGTGGTCTGCATAAAAGTACGAGTCCAGGCTTCTTACAGGGGAGAAGCAGGACAGATAGCTGGGAGCAGGATTACAGTAGTGGCTCTCTAGCCTTTCAGCCCCAGCAACTTCTTCTTTTTTTTCTTATTATGTACTTTAAGAAAATATTTTTTTTATTAAGGTATCATTGATATACAATCTTATGAAGGTTTCACATGAGCAACATTGTGGTTACTACATTCACTCATATTATCAAGTCCCCCACCAACCCCATTGCAGTCACTGTCCATCAGCGTACTAAGATGCTATAGAATCACTACTTGTCTTCTCTGTGCCGTACTGCCTTCCCCGTGACCCCCTGCATTATGTGTGCCAATCATAATACCCCTCAGTCCCCTTCTCCCTCCCTCCCCACCCACCCTCCCCAGCCCCAGCCCTTGGTAATTGCTAGTCCCTTTGTGGAGTCTGAGTCTGCTCCCAACAACTTCTTTTTATAACATAATTTACAATACCCTTTTTACTATTCTGAATGTAATACTCTCCCCATATACATGACTTCAAAAGAATTAATACAATGCCTTAAATGCAATAAAAGGAAGAAACAAAAGGAAAGGAATGTGTAACAAAACAGGGTTCATTTCAACATGTAAATGCTTGAGCATGATTATGCTAGAAAATATTGTCATAGACACAAAGATGTGTCTGCTCTGACATGGAGACTGAGAAAGGTGAGTTGAATCAGCAACTCAGATACCATTATGGCATTGCTACTGGTGACATGGTGTTCCAGAATGGTGAGCAGCTTTTGGAACAGTTCCAAACAAAACTGTATCAGTCAGGATTCCAGTCGGTAAAAGGCAGCAAGATCAAATAAGGTACTCTGTGGAGAGTTCAAGAGAAATACTATTTTCAAAGCAAGGACAGGATGTAGGGGGACTAGAGGGCATGTTCCTTAGCCTGGAGCCAGGAGGTATGGGGTGGTGGGGGACGGGGGGTTACTGAATCCTGTTCTGAGAAGCTGCATCTATCCTGGGGAGGGTGCAGATAGGGAGAGAGCATCTCACCACCTTGGGGCCCAGAGTGAGAAAATTGGAGAATGGATGACTGCTTTCCATCTTATTCTCTTTCTATAACACATTTCTACAGCTGTTTTCTTTTTAAAATGTTTAGTGTGAAGAGAGCTTAAATGATTTAAAACATGCAGGGAGGCGTGGAAGAACTACAGTAGGCTATCATAAACGGTTGAAGCTAGCCTCTGAAGCCGCTTGTGCCTACAGGTCTCTGCTTCGAATCTAATCTCCTGTTCCTTTTGTCCAGGGCAGCCTGGCAGCCCTCCCAGTCCCAGACTTCATTCAGAGCCCCTCCAGCTTGCTCCCACCCTCATTCTCTTCCTCCAAGTTGAATCACTACATTTTGAAGTTAACCCAGGACAAGATGAGCAGAATGTGACTCAGGATTCGGAGAGATGACAATCTAGAAGAGCTGAGGGGAGGAGGGCAGGTCTCTGGGCTTCCCTCCACAGCCCAGGCATGGTGGCTCTGATGCCGGGGTTCTTGTTTGTGGAGTCTAAGAATGAACTTAGCAAACACCCAAGGTAGGAGAGCCAGGGAGAGGCTTTTATTGAGAGATACAGTGAGAGGACAGAGCACCTGGCTTACGTCAGGAGGGGACAAGAGAGCCCATAGTTGTGCATTGTCTAGGGGTTTTATAGGCAGTTGAGGATTTTGGGAAACCGGATAAAGGCTTAGGGGTGTGGACTTGTTAAGTGGTCCCTGAATATTTAGAATTAACTTAACGCAAGAAGTTTGCTGCTCTGATTTCTCCCTGGGATACCAGTGCCTAGGTCTGGGAGCATATCAAACAAGGCCACCTGCCCAGCTCCCAAGGTGGGCAGAGTTATTGTCTGTTTGCTAAAGAGTAAGTTAAGACTCTTATCAACTTCCTGGGTGTTAAAATGCAATCTTATCTTTAAGGTGGAATCCTTCCTACCTCTTACTATGTTGTTTATGGCTGGGCCTGCATGCTAAATTAGTTGCCCAGTTTGCAATCACCTCATCAGGTCTGAAGGAGGAAAGACAGCACATAGGCCTGGTCCTTGTAGCATGCTAAAGTGAATCTTACATGATTAAAAATGATTAGCATAATAAAAACATGGCTTTTCTTCTTTATCTGGGGAATATTAACTGATCTCACTGAAGAATGACTCTAGAGCTTAATGTTTGACACAGAGTTTTGGTAGGGGGGTTTCCTTGCATGTAGTTACATTGCTCTGACTGTAAATATCCTGCCTTGCTTTTTCGGGAGGCCCTCACCCTACTCTGACTACACCCCATGGTCCCTGTCTCAGCTCTAAGTCACCAGGACTGGTCATTGGTGTCCAAAGGGGCCTGAGATCAGCAAGGTGTAGATTTCTTGCTCTTCTCTTTGAGTCCATATGTCTACTGTAGACTCTAACAGAAAGAGTCACAATTCTTTCCAGTACCTTCCATATGCCAGACAAGGCTCCTGGTGCTCAGGACTCTGAGACAGATGGGGAAAGTCTCCACTTTCTAGGTGCTCACAGTATGGCTGGAGGATGTAGACAAGTTGTGGGAGATCACAACATGGAAAACTTAGAAGAGAGGTTTAGAGACACTTCTGGAACATAGAGGAAAAAAGCTCTCCCTCCAGGTGTAGAGAAAATGAAAGTTCCTGTGGCCAGGATTCTCACCTGACCCTGGCTGGCTTGCTTACTACACACATGTGAGCAATATGTTATCATTGACTCTATATAAAGGGCTCCGCCCAGTGCTCTGGGCTGCTCAGCTGCAAGAGAGCAGAGGCTGGAGTGGTGGCAGCGCTGAGGACAGAGACTCAGGCTGCTGCAAGGGCAGAGAGGCCCAGAGGCAGAGACCGGCTTGCTGCATGCAGACTCGCTCTGAGACAGACAGGATTCTAGCTGACCTGCCACCATGAGACTAAAGCTCGGTGTAACCCTTTCACCCCAAGAATGTTCCATTGTCATTTTTCGGTCTCAGTGAATCAAGAGTGAACTTGCCCAGGGCTGAAATGCAGTGGCAAGACACCAGTCTATTTTTTAAAACAGAAAATAACTTTCTATTTATTTCCATTGAAGAATTAAACAAATATATCAGCTTAATGGGACATCAAATTATTGACCTGTCCAGGATGTCCTACGCCTCAGGCCAGCCTGGACAAGGCTTTCCTTGGAGGCACGCATCGCCCCCGGCCCCCACCTCAGCTCCCACCCTCTGTGCTTGCAGAATGCAGTCCTATGAACCAGGCTTCTTGTATTGGCCATGATTCTGGGGGCGGGACGTCTGCAGATCGGGCTGTTGTAAACTGGGGAGAGTGTCTGCAGTTCAGCCAAGGAAAAATCAAGATGCAGATCCAAACAGGTCCAGATGGAGAGAGAGGAATGAAGTGGGAGGCAGGGAGGCAGGGTCAAGAGGACCACTGAACTTCATTATAGTGGTTTATTACATGGCGCCTGTGGTCACAGGAGGGGACACGTCCTCTGTGGGGCTCACTGGGACCACCCGGGGGTGCACATCTGCAAGGTCAGCATGCACCCAAATTTGCTGAGCCTCCTGCGTGCCAGGCTCTGTGCTAAGAGCTTTCTTTGTGCCATACCTGCCACTCCTCTTATGGGTCGGAGATTCCAGTCTAGACCCCAAGGAGAGAGTGGCTGTGAGTGAAACCTGAGATTCCTTTTTTTTTCACAACTTGAGAAGAACAATATATATAACAAAGGATTGCTTTCTTAATATAAAGAACTCCACAAACAAGAAATTAAAGGTAAAATTATACTAAAAAGGACCCCAATGTGCTAATGAGCATATGGAAGTATGCTCAGATTCCATAAGTAATCCGGTATGAAAACTAAAATTAGATACCATTATGTTTTTACCTATTGAAATATATATATATATATAGAGAGAGAGAGAGAGAGAGAGTTTTGGAAAAATGGGGAGGCTCGTACATGGCTGGAGTGTATAAAGTAATCAATCATGGCACCTTGTCAATGTGAATCAAAAATCTTGTGCTAATACTGGTCTAATAATTCTGTGTTAGAAGAAGATAGATAAGGATTTGTATGTAAGGATGTTTGTCATAATGTAAAGAACAAAAATTGGACGTTACCTGAATGCCCAACAATGAAAAAACTGATCAAGTAATGGACGGATCACACACACACAATCATACACACACACACTTCACTACACTGTGTGAGCTTAACTTTGGTCTCAGATAAGAATGTTTATGTATTTTCTCTCTGTCTTTATATACATGCAGAGAACAAAAGACCAGCAAGAAATGTACCAAAACATATTTATCTTGGGATGGCAATTATAGGCTATCTTTATTTCTTTTTTTTTTAATTTTCCTACAATTCACTTGAATTGGTTTTATTATCAGAAAAAAAGTAATTTAAAAAACATCTGACGTGTTCTTGCCAAAAATGAATCAAATCAAGACTTGAGTCCGAACTCCCACTTGGCACAAGAGAGAGAGTGAGACGAGTGAGATGATGCCATGAAAAAACAATTTGACGAAATCCAGGTGGAACATCCTATAAAGGAGCTGATCATCTCCAAAAGTCAAGATGATAAGGGACAAGAAAACTGGGGAAATCATTCTAGATTAATGACAACAACACTGGTGTGGCAACCACATGCCATGCCCAAGTCTTGATTGGGTCCTGACTCAGAATCAGGTCTGAGCACATGGTGGGGACAGTTGGGAAAGGTGAAACATGGATTTGGGTTTTGATTTTCCACTGGCCGAGCTACATACATGCCGCCCGACTGGCAACTACTTGATACGTGAAAGCCTCATCCTCAGAATCATGGTCTGTGTTAGCCACACCCAGAGATAGATTAGCCACTGCTGCATGTTCCTAAACGGAAGAGGAATTCGTCCAAATAGCACATTTTCCTTCTCCATTCTACATAGAATGCCTTTCAGAAAACTAGAGTCTGTTTAGATAACTAAACTTTCAGTAGGTACTGCTTATTAAACAGTACTTTCTTGGCTCACTGTACAGTCATTTCTCCCATGACTCCCATCCACTGAGGACAGCGTAAGGTGCTGGATGGGGGCTGGAGGAAGACAGCACGGTTCCCAGGTCCCCACAGGACACGCCATCACCCAGGTCAGTCCCGAGCCCAGGGGAGGGATGGGTTTGTCTACTTCCAGTTAATAAAAGGTAAGGAACTCTTGGTTGAGGGCCCAGAATGCCTTAGCAAGTGGCCAATTTTACCTCACTAGATTCTGCTGTTTGGTTCAAAACCTTCTGTTTGAGGGTGAAGGGACAGAAATATCTAACTGCTCATATTGTCCCTAAAGTTTACATGACAGCCTACAACTTATAGAATTCTTTTATGGACGTATCACATTTAAAAGACTTCAAATCTCCCAAGTGGGCAGCTGTCTCTTTCAGTGCTGTCACCAGAAGCTGGGAAGAGGCAGGGCAGAATTCTTCCCTGGAACCATTAGAGGGAGTGTGGGACACCTTGATTTCAGACTTCCAGCCTCCAGAGCTGTGAGAGAATCAGTTTCTGTTGTTTTAAGCTTCCCACCCTCCCACCCCACTCTGCCAAGGAGCACACAACCCTCAAGTTGCCACCCCCGAGTGGGAACCTGGTGCTGTGGGGAGGGGGTGGTGCAGCCTCCCTAGGGCTCTGAAGCAGGTGGGGAAATCTCATGAGGGCGGAGGGATGGTGTCATGACTTTTGTGGCAGTCTGGTCCCTTTTACCAACATTCAAGTAGGGACCTTTTAAAAAAAGGACTCCAAGCAATCAATTCTGGAAAACCTTCAAAATACAACACTGCTCTCCACTGAGCCCCTCAGTTTTCCCCTCCAGAGGGGTAGCCTCATGCCCACCAGCGCTGCACATGAAAGGAACAGAACACCATCCTCCCTCCCAGCAGGCGGTCATGCCCTCGGGGGCAGCCTTTGTGCCGGGACAGGAGCACTTAGAAATCTGGGTCACTCCAGGAAGCTCCCCGCAGAAGCCGGCAGACGTTTCAGAGGTTTGTGCTGAGCTCTGAGTTAACCCACCAGCCTGAGAATAGCTTGGGCCTTTCCTGCAGAGCAACAAGATTTAACAGTAATTAGTTTGGCAAAAGATGATGGGGTTTCCTCTGAGAACCCTGCAGTGACTCCTGTGGGAAACGAGGACGGGAGGTCCTGCCCGCCAGGAGCTGTCTGTCGGCAAAAAGTATCATCCAGGGTTTGAATGCTTGTGTTCACAAAATGAGTCTTTACACGTTCTCCCATCTATGAGAAACCTGAGGCCCAGAGACACTGAGTGGCTTTCTCTGGCCTGGATCCCTGGGAAATCTCACCCATGACAGGGAGCTAGCACCAGAGGTTCGCTCCAAGTTCCATGTTCCTCCCTCTGGGGACACAACATGCACACACATTCCCAGGTAGACCAGGAGGAGTGGCAGGTGGAGGAAGGCAGTGGGGACCCGGGCCAGAGCTCCAAGCTGATCCTCAGGTGGGAGATGGAGGACCCTATTGAGTGTCCCCCCGCATACCAGCAAGACAGAAATCCGAGGGTGTCCACACTTGCAGGGTCAGGATGTGGTGGCGGGGGAGGCACAGAGCTGCAAACTGTCTCGACGTCAACTCCAAAGATGTCTTGAAGGATCGAAAAGGTGAACCACGCCTTGTGCTTTAGAGCAGTGGCTCTAATCTGTTACCACCAAGCTACCATGGGGGTAGGGACAAAGTCCTGAGGGTGGGTCCCAGCCCCAGAAATTCTGACTTCATAGCCCATGTGTGGCCTGGGCCTGGCGTGTCAGGGCTCCCAGGGCCTTGTAAGGGCTGTCCGGGTGGCTAGCCGCTGCTTTAGAGATCTCCCAGATTTCAAAATCCTGTGTTGGTGTTTCTCCTCTTTCTTCCCTCTAAAAAATTATACAAGGAGTCTCCAGAGCTGTAGGCAGGACGTGGGGTTACATCAGACCCCATGGAGGCCCACCAGGGTCTGGGGAAGGAGGGCAGGCTCAGGAGATGCTGTGTATGTGTATTTTGTGTGTGTTTAAATTTGGGAATAATTTACATACAGTAGAACTAACCCTTGCAAGTTTAATGACAATTTTGACAGATGCACTTACTCATGTAACAGTTAACCCCAGTCAAGATACGGAACAGTTCTTTCCCTGAGAAAGAGTCTCAGGGGACACCTCCGAATGCAGTTCCAGTGGCATAGTTGGGGACAGAGTTCCAAAGCCTAACCCCCACCCCCACCCCAAATCTCTGCCCCTCTCAGAGTAGTGTGTCTCAGATAGCTTCTCCTATTTCTCACCCAGGCAACTTTCCTGTTGGAAGTAACTATTCCCCAACCACCTAGCTCTGCCTCATTAGAGGCTCTGTTGAAAAAGCCAGGTTGCTAATGTCATTTTTCTCACTTCTCCTGAGACCAATTTTGCAAAGCTGTGCAGCACCCGCTGTCAATCCCTCCTATGATTGCTAAAGCCACTTTTCGTGGAAGGAAAACATTCCCTGGTCCAGGAGCCATCACCAGTGCTTCCCTCACGCAGCTGAATCCAGCTCTGGAGAAGCCATGTAATTGGGTGGGAGGTCACAGGAACCTCTTCTAATTAAGGTCCCATCACGCCAGCTGCCATCAGCACCGGGACAACCCAGACTGGGCTTTGTAGGACACACAGTAGTCCACTCTTAGAACAGCATGAGTCCTTTAGCGACTGTCTGGCTCCTTTCAAGAGGCAGACTGGCCTATAGGCTGGAGCTCTTCTTTACCTCCAGGCCAGTTATTTGGGAATCAGGATGGGATGGACAGAAAAAGAATTTTCAACTCAGCCTCTTTCCTTTTACCAGCTGCAATAAGGATAGACTGGGTTTCCAGGACGGGGAGAGGCCTCGGGGATCTTAGCCTTCGGACCCAGTGGGAGGAGAGCCGCCCGAGGGGCCCATCAGCATGTCCACGCCAGTATCACCTTCTCTGTGATGCTCACACCACATGAACTCTGAACTGTCCAGGCCAGGGAGGAGACCCAGCGACAGGCTAAGTGGCGGGAACGTGATGCTCAGGGAGCACTGTGTGCATGGAGGTCACACCTAACATGTTCCCATGCAGGGAGGACTTGCGAGGAAATGGAGAGGGCCAGGGTGGAACGGAGGCCACCTGGTGAAGTCAATAAAACTCAGCTCAAACGATTCCTCCTCCACGAATCGCCCCTCTATATGTCTAACATGACGTCTGCTGTGCTTCTAGGACCCTGACAATCAGGGCTCCCCTCAACCTGGGAAGGACTTCTGTTCAGATAAAGCCTTCCAGACAGACCAGGGCTGGGGGCCTTCAAAGGGGGCTGAGCCACTGAACCTATATTAGAGAAGATTCACCTGGACCCCCACTCCACCCCCAACACATGTGGTATTTTGTTTTGTACTGTGGTTATTTTTTTAAAGCTTTATTTTAAAGCAGTTTTAGGTTCACGGTAAAATAGAGGGGACAGTACTGAGATTTCCCATATACCCCCACCCCTACACGTGCACAAACCCCCATTAGCCCGTCCCGCTCCACAGCGGTGCATTTGTTGCGACTGATAAACCTACCTGGACAAGTCATTGCCATCCAAAGCCCAGTTTACATCACTGTTCACTCTTGGTGTCCATCCTATGGGTTTGGACAAATGTCAAATGACACGTGTCCACTTCAGAGTGTCACACAGAATAGTGTCACTGCCATAAAAATCCTCTGTGCTCCGCCTATCACCCCTCCCCCCATCCTTGGCAACTACTGAACTTTTTACTGTCTTCATAGTTTCACATTTTCCAGAATCTTATATAGTTGGCATCATACAGTAAAAGTCTTTATAGATTGGTTTCTTTCACCTAGTAAAGTGCATTTAAAGTTCCTCTGTGTTTTCTCATAGCTTGATAGCTCATTTCTTTTTAGCACTGAATAATACTCCATTGCGTGGAAGGAGCGCAGTTGATCCATTCAGTTTCTGAAGGACATTCTGGTTGTTTTACCCATTATGAGTAAAAGTGTTATAAACATCCACGTGCATTTTTTGGGGTGAATCCAACATATTTGTCTTTCATCGGCCTAGGGAGAGGGGTCCACTATAACCCACCTCCACTGGCCCAGGCCTATGCTGAGAATGAACCACACCCCCTGCAGGTAAAGTCTGCACTTGGCCTCGTTAGGCCTGGGGCTGCCTAATCACCTCCTGATGTAGAGAATCCTTGAATCAGAGCAAATAATACTAGTGAAATCACTGTGTCATTCGTCCATGACTGCTAGGAAGACAAGCAGAGCCCTGGTGAGAACCAAGCCCCCTGTGTTTCTCAGGTCTCTGCTCAGGCTCCGCCACCCCCTGGAAGCCCCCTGCCGCCAGGCCCAGCCCCAGCCCTGCTTGCTCTTCAACGGCTCCCGGGCTCCCAGCCCACCACACAGTCCCCGAGTGCCCACTGGCAAGCAATGCCTCCTCTGCTTAACACGCCCTCGCCCATACCCCCTCTTTAATAAACTTCTCATTTTAAAACAGTTTCAGATTTATAAAAAAGTCCAGAGATAGTAGCAATATACCCCACAGCCAGTTTCCTAACGTTAACATCTTCTGGTGCCATGGTACATTCGCCAACACCAAGAAGCCAGCGCTGACTGGCTCACTACCATGAATTAAACTTCACATTTCATTCAGGTTCCATTTGTTTTCCTTAATGCCCTTCTGCCCCAGGATCCCCTCTAGGAATCCACCTTACATTAGGTGTCATTTCTCCTTAGGCTCCTCTGATCTGTGGCAGCTCCTCAGCTTTTCCTTGTTTTTGAAGTTCTTGACAGCGTGGAAGAGTACTGGTCAGGTCCCCCCGCCTGGGATTGTCTGATGTTTTTTCTCCTGCTTAGATGGGATTTATAGGTTAAGGGCACAGAGGGAAAGTGGCCTTTGCCGTATCTTCATCATTACACCTTGCTCTTTCTTACTTATTGCCACATTCTCCTAGCCTCTCTTCTGCCTCTAGTCTTGTCCAATCTGCTCTCCACAGAGTGGATCACAGGAAGGTCCTACCTTCTTATGTATCTGCATGACCATGAGATGCCTGAGTGGACGGCATGTGCCTAGCCTTGAGGTCCATGAGCTACAACTGGAGAATAATAACCAAAATACCAAATGCCTCCTGCTGGGTCCTTAGGTCTTGGGGCAGGGAAGAGAATCAAGGAGCGGGGACAGTCTCCCATCATTAGGCAGGGTCTCAGGTCTCTCTCTGACCTCTGGTTCTGTCGGGTGCTGACGGCATCTGCCAGTGGGGTGTCCCCTGCACGGGTGGTGTACGTGGCCCTCATGAGCTGTGTTCAGCCTCAACTTGGCCCCCTTTGTCACTGAAGATGCCCTCAAAGATCATCTTCTGATCCAGGGGGGCTTAATGGCACCCCTTCCCTCTCCCACTACAAACATGGGGTTCCATTAGGAGCAGCCATGTTTGAGTGAAGTGAGGGGCTGGAGGAGGCAGATGTGGGTCAAGAGGCAATGAGTCGGGGCTGGATAAATCCCTTTAGTGCCCTGAGCAAGAAAAGGCAGCTGCCATCCCTCATGTCTTCTCCTTATATGTAATTCCAAATTAAAATCATGAAGCATGAAATTTATATGTATATGGGAATCACAGTAACACCTTACTCATCTGGTTGCCATGGTTCTGCATGGTTTTGTTGAAAGTATATTTTCCTCCTTCCTTCTGCTTCGTCTCCCACTGCGAAGCCCAGCTCAGCTGGGAGGTCGCTGGCATGCATTTCTTGCTGCCCCCCCCCCCCCAGCTCCTCTCTTCCCGGAGTCAGGGGGCCCTCATTCTCCTCTGGCTCTTCCATCCAGGCCACAGAGCCCCTTCAACTATGTTGAGATCGGTTGTTTTTCAAACCCCAATCTCGTGAAGACCTTGGATGCTTTCCCTTCTGAGACAGTAGAAGAGCAGCTGTCCAATCCCCTGTACCCACACAGCCAGGGTTTCTGAGCAGCAAATGGCTCCATCGCTTCAGAACAGGCATGTCCAAGAAGCCATAAGGATGGCATGGCCCGTCAGAGAGACTGCAGGGTGTTCTGGACAGCCAGAGCACACGGGTCCGCCCATGGCATCACTTCATTCCTGATGGGTGAACCACACTCACACCTCCCTTGGTTCATGCCCATGGCCACAGTGCACTGGAACCACCTCACTGGCTTGTGAGAGCCCATCATGCACACTCTTCCCAGCCCAGCTCATGGGCATCAGGATGATAGCTTGAACTGGGGGGGTGGGGGAGCGATTACAGCAGAGCAATCAGCAGATGTTACAGCCCAGGGCTTCCTTCTCTCCCCAGAGCTCTGTGGTGGTTAAACACCCACAGGCCTGCCTCTGCCCTGAGGCCAGGTTCCCCACAGTGTCAAATCAGCATCCCAGACTGTCTTGCCAATGGGTTTCAGCCCCAGGCAAGTTCTCTATGGATTCAGTGCGACCAAAGAAATTGACAGCAGAATGTTCTTTGGGGTGAAAGGGTTTATTACCCAGCTTGTTCTCTGGGCGGTTGGTCGAGCACTAGCATCTCTGCCTCCACCCAGAGCACTGGGCCAAGCTCTCTATAGTACCATAATAGCTTATTGCCTAAAGGTGTGGAAGCAGTAGCCTAGCAACAGGCCAGTTACATCATCAGGTGGTTTAAGTTCAGTGAGGATCCTGGCCATAGGAACCCCAATTTCCCCACACAGACCCTCTCTGAAAAGGCCCACAGATTCACTAACTCCGCCATCAAACCTCCGGTGTCCTTCCTAGCCGCCTGCTCCCCACTCCCTCATCTAGGCAGCAGGGACAGTACTGTCTGTCCCATGGGAAAGTGGCATCTGACTGGGCCTTAGATGGGCCTATGCCAATGCAGTAAGTGACCTGTGGACAGTGTTGAGGAACATTTTCCTACCCCAGCCCCTGACCAGCTCACCAGGTGGGGCTCTGCTCTGTGGACACTGGACCCAATGTTGGCAGTGGCACCCTGAGGTGGGGATGGCAGGAGTGGTCTGCCCTGAGAGTGGGCAATAAGGGGGGCATTTGTAGGGGAAAGCGCACAGCGTGCAGCTACACCCGAGAGGACTCGGCACCCCAAGAGGCAGGTAAGATATGGAGCCGCGACCCGGCGGGACCCGAGCACGCCACCACCCCAGCGCACCAGTGGGAGGAGAGGATTCAGAGCCGGGAGGGAGTGGAAGTACACCCCGCGAAGTAGCCAGCCCCGGTGATCTGTGCGGGGAGCGCTGACCCACATTGCGCAGTGCAGCGGACATTGGAGAGACAGAGCGGCAGGATCTGAGCAGGGACCGCGCCAGGGAGCTTGCAGCCGGCTCCGGGGAAGGAAAAAAAAAAAGTGCGCGCTTCCTTCAGCGGTCTTAAAGAGACAGGAGCCCAGCGGAGGAGCCGGATCACCCCAGCACACTCAGCCCAGCAGGCTGGGAGTCCTGGGGAGTTTCAGACGCCTTAGCTGCGACTGGGGAAGCGTAGCCATACTTAACATTTCTCACTGAGATCAACAGCCTCCTATTCGTTCCCACCCCTGCCCGAGCGATAAAGGGCCCTGCGGAGCGGCACAGTCACAGCTGTGGAATAGTGGGGCAATAGCGCCACCTAGAGGATTCCCACAGAATCGACGTCCAGTGGGCATTTTGTTTTGTTTTGTTTTGTTTTTTATTTTCTTTCTTTTTTTCTTTCTTTCTTCTTTCTTTTTTTTTCTCTTCTCTTTTTAAAGTCTTAAAGAGCCCAGCTGACATACGTGGCAACTATCAGTGACCAATTATATAGCCATGAAAAGACAGAGGAATATGGTTCAGACCAAAATCAACCAGACAGCCCCAGAGAAGGAGTCTGAAGGGATGGAAATGCACAGCCTCACTGAAAAAGAATTCAGAATAAAAGTCATAACCATGCTGATGGACCTACAGAGAAATGTGCAAGAGCTGAGGGAGGAAGTGAGGGAACTGAGGAAAGACAATGCAGAAATCAGACAAGTGATCGATGGGCTTAACAGCAGAATGGATGAGATGCAAGAGACTGTTAATGGAATAGAAAAGAGAGAACAGGAGTACAGAGCAGCTGAGGCAGAGAGAGATAAAAGGATTTCTAGGAATGAAAGAATATTAAGAGAACTGTGTGACCAATCCAAACGGAACAATATTCGCATTATAGGAGTACCAGAGGAAGAAGAGAGAGAAAAAGGGATAGAAAGTGTCTTTGAAGAAATAATTGCTGAAAACTTTCCCTCGCTGGGGAAGGAAGTAGTCTCGCAGTCCACCGAAGCTCATAGATCTACCAACACAAGGGACGCAAGGAAGACAACACCAAGACACATAATAATTAAGATGGCAAAGATCAAAGATAAAGACAGGGTATTAAAGGCAGCTAGAGAGAGAAAAAAGATCACCTACAAAGGAAAACCCATCAGACTATCATCAGACTTCTCAACAGAAACCTTACAGGCCAGAAGAGAATGGCATGATATATTTAACGTTATGAAACAGAAGGGCCTCGAACCAAGAATATTGTATCCAGCACGATTATCATTTAAATATGATGGAGGGATTAAACAATTTCCAGATAAACGAAAGTTGAGACAGTTTGCCTCTCATAAACCACCACTACAGGATATCTTAAATGGACTGCTCTAGATGGAAGCACACCTAAGGCTAAAAAGATGTCACCAGAGAAAATAAAATCATAGCAAAGAAAGCAGACCATCCAAATACTAACTAAAGGCAAAGAATAAAACACCTATTATAGAAAGAATGGAGGAGGAGGAATAAGAAGGGAGAGAAATAAAGAAACATCAGACTGTGTTTACAATAACTTAACAAGAAAGTTAAGTTAGATTGTTAGATAGTAAAGAAGCAACCCTTGAACCCTTGGTAACCACGAATCTAAAGCCAGCAATGGCAATAAGTACATACCTATCAATATTCACCCTAAATGTAAATGGACTGAATGCACCAATCAAAAGACACAGAGTAACAGAATGGATAAAAAAGCAAGACCCATCTATATGCTGCCTACAAGAAACTCACCTCAAATCCAAAGATATACACAGACTAAAAGTGAAGGGATGGAAAAAGATATTTCATGCAAACAACAAAGAGAAAAAAGCAGGTGTTGCAGTACTTGTATCAGACAAAATAGACTTCAAAACGAAGAAAGTAGTAAAAGATAAAGATGGACATTACATAACGATAAAGGGGTCAGTCCAACAAGAAGATATAACCATTATAAATATATATGCACCCAACACAGGAGCGCCAGCATATGTGAGACAAATACTAACAGAATTAAAGGAGGAAATAGACAGCAATGCATTCATCTTAGGAGACTTCAACACACCACTCACTCCAGAGGACAGATCAACCAGACAGAAAATAAGTAAAGACACAGAGGCACTGAACAACACACTACAACAGATGGACCTAACAGACATCTACAGAACTCTACACCCAAAAGCAACAGGATACACATTCTTCTCAAGTGCACATGGAACATTTTCCAGAATAGACCACCTACTAGGCCACAAAAAGAACCTCAGTAATTTCAAAAATATTGAAATCCTACCAACCAACTTCTCAGATCACCAAGGTATAAAACTAGAAATAAATTTTAGAAAGAAATCAAAAAGGCTCACAAATACATGGAGACTTAACAACACTCTCCTAATTAATCAATGGGTTAACGACCAAATCAAAACAGAAATCAAAGAATATATGGAGACTAATGACAACAACAACACAAAGCCACAACTTCTGTGGGACGCAGCAAAGGCAGTTCTAAGAGGAAAGTACATTGCAATCCAGGCCTATTTAAAGAAGGAAGAACATTCCCAAATGAATAGTCTAAAGACACAATTACTGAAATTGGAAAAAGAAGAACAAATGAGGCCCAAAGTCACCAGAAGGAGGGACATAATAAAGATTAGAGAAGAAATAAATAAAATTGAGAAGAATAAAACAATAGAAAAAATCAATAAAACCAAGAGCTGGTTCTTTGAAAAAATAAACAAAATAGATAAACCCCTAGCCAGACTCATTAAGAGAAAAAGAGAATCTACACACATAAACACAATTAGAAATGAGAAAGGAAATATCACGACAGACCCCACAGAAATACAAAGAATCATAAAAGAATATTATGAGAATCTATATGCTAACAAGCTGGAAAACATAGAAGAAATGGACAACTTCTTAGAAAAATACAACCTTCCAAGACTGACCAAGCAAGAAACAGAAAAACTAAACAGACCAATCACCAGTGACGAAATCGAATTGGTAATCAAAAAACTACCCAAGAACAAAACCCCTGGACTTGATGGATTCACCTCTGAATTCTACCAGACATATAGAGAAGAAATAACACCGATTCTCCTTAAAGTTTTCCAAAAAATAGAAGAGGAGGGAATACTTCCAAACTCATTCTATGAAGCCAGCATCACTCTAATACCAAAACCTGGAAAAGACCTCACCAAAAAAGAAAATTACAGACCAATATCCCTGATGAACGTAGATGCAAAAATACTCAACAAAATATTAGCAAACCGAATTCAAAAATACATCAAGAGGATCATACACCATGATCAAGTGGGATTCATCCCAGGGATGCAAGGATGGTACAACATTCGAAAATCCATCAACATCATCCACCACATCAACAAAAAGAAGAACAAAAACCACATGATCATCTCCATAGATGCTGAAAAAGCATTTGACAAAATCCAGCATCCATTCCTGATTAAAACTCTCAACAAAATGGGTATAGAGGGCAAGTACCTCAACATCATAAAGGCTATATATGACAAACCCACAGCTAACATCATACTTAACGGCGAGACGCTGAAAGCTTTTCATCTAAGATCGGGAATAAGACAGGGATGCCCACTCTCTCCACTGTTATTCAACATAGTACTGGAGGTCCTAGCCATAGCAGTCAGACAAAACAAAGACATACAAGGCATCCAGATTGGTAAAGAAGAAGTCAAATTGTCACTATTTGCAGATGACATGATACTGTACATAAAAAACCCTAAAGTTTCCATTCCAAAACTACTAGAACTAATATCTGAATTCAGCAAAGTTGCAGGATACAAAATTAACACACAGAAATCTGTTGCTTTCCTATACACTAATGATGAACTAACAGAAAGAGAAATCAGAAAAACAATTCCATTCACAATTGCATCAAAAAGAATAAAATACCTAGGAATAAACCTAACGAAGGAAGTGAAAGACCTGTACTCTGAAAACTACAAGACACTCCTAAGAGAAATTAAAGAGGACACTAACAAATGGAAATGCATCCCATGCTCTTGGCTAGGAAGAATAAATATTGTCAAAATGGCTATACTACCTAAAGCTGTCCTCGCCCGCGAGGACCTATTAAGACGTGGGAGACCTCGGGGGAGCCGCGACCACCTATGAAATGGGATGAGAGGAAAAACGACACGAAGAGCCTGCAAGGTTGTGTCAAGCTCTCATTTATTAGCAGAAAAGGCAGGGAATATATAGCATTTGAAGGGGCGTGGTAGGGAGTAGCTTCTTTTGGTTGGTTGCCCATTATGATAATGAGGTAGCTTACAAAGTCCAATCACACACCGAGTTGTGCACATGCTCAGTAGTCTTTGACGTAAGCAACGGACCTAGTTGAGGACTTAGCGGGAAGCTGTGGCGGGAAACTGGCCAAGAAGAAGTAAACAACAAGATGGAGTCTTTAAAACAAAATGGCGGGTGCTTTTCCACTGGCAAAGGTCAGGTACTTTTCCACTGCCTAACTTCCTTGTTCTTGTGGTTAGTATAGAAGATGGCTGAGCTCTCACAAGATGGTGTCACAGATGACAACGGCTCCTGACAGTTCCCCCTTCTTTATTATATATGGCAGGTGCTGTTGCCATAATAGAGGACTGTGCCTGTCTTAGGTTGACTCACAACAAGAGAATCCTTACCCATCATGGGAGCACAGGTAGCATGACCTGCTTCCTGTCTTAGGTTGGTATCCTCTTTTGCGTGTCTTACCCGTTTTTGACTATCCAGCCTCTGTATATGGGGGATGTAAGCTAGACCAATGCCTGTCTTAGGCCACTAGACATTGCCTTTGTGGCTGCAAAAGGCATGTTCAGGTGTTACCCGTCATTGGCCACTTGGTCAGCGTGTTAAAAGACAGGAGTGTCGTTTGGGCAGACACCGTTGTAGTCATCCAGTCCTTGCTCAGTGAGTTCTAAGCGATGGTAGTGGACTTGGATGGGTCTAGTTCGTAGATCATCTATTTGATCTTTCACGAACTGCGTGAGCCGCCGCAGGGCCCAAGGGCCAAATGAAATAAGCAGAAGAAGTCCAAGTAAGGGGCCAAGAATAGAGGGGAGTAAGGTGGTTAGAAAGGGAGAGGTGGAGAACCAGTTCTGATACCAACTTTCATTTTGCTCTCTCTCTTTTTTGCGTTTCTCTAAGCTATCTTTGACTCTTTTCATGCTGTCTTCTACTATGCCTGTTTTATCTGCATAGAAGCAGCATTTCTCTGTAAGGTAAAAGAAGGGAAATCTCAGGGGTTGCTTTCCCTGGATGAAATGTTATTAACACGTTTTATTAATCTTTCTGGGAGCCATCTGGCTGACTGGTGTTCTTGATCATAGACACATGCGTGTCCTTTTCCCCATATGAGTACTGGATGGGGTCCGTGCCACTGATTAGTTAGGGGGTCCTTCCAAAGGACCTGAGCATAAGTATCCTTAGTGGCCGGATGCCATAGTCTGTCTGCTGCAGACTTGCCTTGTTCGTCCACTGATAAGAAGTTGAGGACGAACAATGCATGATTGAGAAGATTTTTAGGATTTTTATAGTAGTTAGAGAGCTCTGTGGATGATCCTTTTTGTTTAGAAATTTGATTTTTAACTTTTTGATGAGCTCTCTCTATAATCCCCTGTCCCTGGGGATTATATGGGATGCCAGTAAGATGTTTTATTTGGAGGCAATGGCAAAACTCTTTAAAGTTTTTAGCAGTATACCCAGGACCATTGTCTGTTTTTATACATTTAGGAATTCCTAGTACAGTGAGGCACTGGAGGACATGAGAGATGACATGTTTGGCAGCCTCACCGCTCTGCAGGGAGGCAAAGATAAAACCACTGAATGTGTCAATGGTAACATGAACATACTTTAGAGTTCCAGTAGGAAAAGGTCTGAATGGGGACTTTCTCAGGCCCAACAGCTTCATAATGTGCCTGAAGGCAAAGTCTAACACGGTCCCAACGTTTGGGGTCTACGATTCCTTCTTGGGGAAACCAAGGGCAGACTTTCTGGATATACTGAAAAAACTTCAAGAGATCCTGTTTTTTAACATAAGCCCCTCTCTCTCGGAGGCACTGCTGAATATCTTTCAAGAACTGTGCCTCCTTAGACAGTTCTTGTCCCATTTTGAGTTAAGAGAATCGTCCAGAGGGACTTACCCGTTAGCCGTCCGCTTCGTCGTCACCGATCGGGCGGCTCTCAAGCTGATAGCCTGATGAATCCTGCGCAGCTGCGACTACTTTCTCTTCTAGGCTGGGGGGCTACGACCCTCGAGCCCCACGTTGGGCGCCACTTGTCCTCGCCCGCGAGGACCTATTAAGACGTGGGAGACCTCGGGGGAGCCGCGACCACCTATGAAATGGGATGAGAGGAAAAACGACACGAAGAGCCTGCAAGGTTGTGTCAAGCTCTCATTTATTAGCAGAAAAGGCAGGGAATATATAGCATTTGAAGGGGCGTGGTAGGGAGTAGCTTCTTTTGGTTGGTTGCCCATTATGATAATGAGGTAGCTTACAAAGTCCAATCACACACCGAGTTGTGCACATGCTCAGTAGTCTTTGACGTAAGCAACGGACCTAGTTGAGGACTTAGCGGGAAGCTGTGGCGGGAAACTGGCCAAGAAGAAGTAAACAACAAGATGGAGTCTTTAAAACAAAATGGCGGGTGCTTTTCCACTGGCAAAGGTCAGGTACTTTTCCACTGCCTAACTTCCTTGTTCTTGTGGTTAGTATAGAAGATGGCTGAGCTCTCACAAGATGGTGTCACAGATGACAACGGCTCCTGACAGGATCCCTTGGAAATCTTCCTCTTTGCCCTGGGCAATGGGCAGAAATAGGTCTATCACCTGATACCCTGCCATTGTGTGCTTGAGAGTTGTCAAAGGAGTAATCAAAAAACTGGAGGTGACTCAGCCCAGGTGGCAGGTTTGTCCTTCCCACAATCTAGCTCTGAGGGAAGATGACCCTTTTACCCATCCCTGACATGATTGGGCTCCTATCCTTCCACACCCCACTTTCTTCTAGCCTTATAAGGAACAAAGGGGTCACAATAGGGTAGAGGAGCTGGCCAGGATATATGGGAAAAATAGGGGTATCTAGGCTCTAGATCTGGCTCTGTTACTGACTTGCTATGCAGTCTTGGGAAAGACTCACCCCTCCTGGTGCCTCCATGTCCCTCTTAGCACAGTGAGTAACTTGGGCTGAATATCACAGGAGTCCTCTAAACTCTAGTGATCTATGGGTCTGTTTGCAACTCAAGTCCAGGCTGAAATGAACAGATGTCTCACTATAGGGGTCTCAAGTTTTTACTTGCAGAGAGAAATGTTTCCATTTGATCTGATTTTGTGGGGTTTTTTCCCATGTGGTTAACCAGTTGTCCCTGTTCCCTTATGGAAAAATCCATCCTTTCCCTACTGGTTTGTCATACTACTTGTCATTATGTAGCCAGACTGATTTCCATGCTCTCTTATTCCATGGGTCCACTTGTCTATTGCTGCACTTACTGCTAATTTAATGTACATCTCAGAATCTGGCAGAGTGAGTCTCCTGTCTTGCTGTTCAAAATCATCTTGGCTATTGGTGGTCTTTGTTCCTCCTCATATATATTAGAATTTTTTATCAAGTCTTACAAAAAAACCCTGCAGGATTTTGACTGGAAGTATGCCACAAGGATAGATTTGGTGAGAGTCAACATCTCTATGATATTTAGGTTTCCTGCCCATAGCAGCTCCTTTGAGAAGCAATGGAGTGTGGCCTGGGCTGTGAAGTCAGACCTGGGATAGAATCCCAGCTCTATGATGGGGGACCAATCACCTCATGTCTCTGAGCCTCAGTCTCCTTAACTGTAAAACAGGGATGATAATAGTACTCGTTTCGCTGATGGCCATGAGAATTAAATGAGATGATGCATGTGAAGCACTTAACGCAGTGCCTAGCATATAGTAGGTGTTCAATAAGTAGAACCTGCTGTTGGTAATGATTATATCCTTCTCTCACCAAAATTCATGTCTGCTTCCTGGGTGCTTTGCCAACGATACTCCTGTCCCTGGCAAAAGTCATGGATTCCTGGAATTGATGGGACATGCAATTTCCTGCCACCTCCCAGTATCTTCCCCCATATTGTCCTAGTAGCTCAGGACCCAGGGCTGCACTCCTACCTCAGGCTCAGTGAGGTGTTGGGGGCAGTGGTTGCTCTTGCTGGAATAGGGCAGGGAAGGGCAGCAGGGGTCCCAGCCCCTAGGCCCTCAGTCCTGGGCTGTCTGGGGAGGGAACTAGCCTGCTTAAACCCCTGGCTATTGGCCCGGCCTAGATGGGAAAGACAGACAGAGAGGGATAGCTGAGATGACAGACAAAACAGAGGGAGTAAACAGACAAAGATAGCATCCTGGAAAAGTACAGATGAGTAAAGCCAAAGCCAAAAGCCCCTGGAGGTCATCCCATCGTGTCCCTCCCTCCAAACTCACTGGTGCTCCAAGCCTTTAAGCAGCGAGTGCAGTGATCAAGAGTGAGGAGGCGGATGTCTGTGCTCACCTCATAAAACCTTCCTGGGGACACCACCTGATCTTCTACCACCTCCTTGACCCC
>JAVSCE010010484.1:0-19122 GCA_032199065.1 Smutsia gigantea
GAATGCATCATAATTTATTTAACCAATCTCCAGTCAGTCGGGCAATATTGGTCAACTACTCTTTTCTAGAAATAGGGATATAGCAATAAACAATAAAGAGTATCCCCTGAGGAAACTTACATCATAGGGGGACAAGATAGATAGCAAATATGTTCAACAAATACATAATATTGATTTGACAGCATTTAACTACCTTTAGTCTTTATCACATGAGAAGTGGAAAACGTGTGTGCAGCAAGCCTGGGTGAAATTATTCAAATTAAAGTGCCCTATAAAACTGGTTCAGACATGTTCATACTGTCAAAAGGGATATTTAAAACCAGTTTAAGATTTTTACCTATGAACTTGAGAATGTATTTGAGAAAATTAGGCACTTTTAATGAGCATTAATGCTATCTTTTGTTATTCTACACACACACACGAACACACACACAGATATATGCATGTACATGATTTTATACCTTAAAAAAACCCACCAAGCATTGGGGCTCTCTTGTCCCCTTCTGGTGTGAGCCAGGAGCTCTGTTCTCTCACTTTCTCTTAAATAAAAGCCTCTGCCTTGTTCTCCTACAAAAAAAAAAAACCTACCAAGCATTGATAACATAAAAATCACACAATTTAATTATTGCTCACTTCTCTTCAGTTTCTTGTAAAAGCCTGGGAAGGAATGGTATTAGTTCTTCTTAATGTTTGGTAAAATTCACTAGTGAAGCTATCAGATCTAGGACTTTTATTTGTTGGAAGATTTTTGATTATTGATTCAATCTGCTTACTAATTATAAGTTTATTCAGATATTCTGTTTTTTTGTGATCTAATCTCGGTAGGTTTTGTGTTTGTAGGAATTTGTCAATTTCATTTAGATTATTAAATATGTTGGTGTATAGTTGTTCATACTACTCCCTTATAATCCTTTTTGTTTCTATAGAAACGATAGTAATGTCCCCACTTTCATTTCTGATTTTAGTAACATTTCTCTTGGTCCATCTAGCTAAAACTTTGGCAATTTTGTTGATCTTTTCAAATAACCAGTTTTGGTTTCATTGATTTACTCTACTGTTTCTCTATTCTTTACTTTTTTTATCTGCTCTAATCTTCTGCAAACTTTGGGTTTGTTTGTTCTTTTACTAGTTTGTTCTGCTTTTACTAGTTCCATAAGTTGTAAGAGTTTCTTAAGTTCCTTAAGAGTATTGTTGTTTAATTTCCATAAATTTGTAAACTTCTCTGTTTTGCCTGTGTTGATTTCTAACTTCATCCAATTGTGCTTGGAGAAGATACTTTTGCATAATATCTATCTTTTAAAATATATCCAGACTTAATTTGTGGCCACATATATAGTCTATCCTGGAAAAATGTCCCTTGTACACTTGATAAGAATGTGAATGCTATTGCTTTTTGATAGAGAGTTCTGTATATGTCTGTTAGGTTTGTTGTGTTGCTTAGGTCCACTCTTTTCGTGATTTATTGTCAGTCTGGTTGCTCCTTATTGAAAACGGGTATTGAAGTCTTCAACTATTATAGTAGAGCTATGTATGTCATAACACATATATATGTCTATTTCTCCCTTCTGTCTAGCAAAACTTACTTTTGCTTCATTTGTTTTGCTAGTTATTACATGCATAATGTTTATTATTGTTGTATCTTCTTGCTGTATTGCACCTTTTATTAATAAATAATGTCCTTCTTTGTCTCTTATAATCTTTGTTGATTTCAAGTATTTTGACTGATAGATAGTTTCCCCTCCTCTCTTTTGGTTACTACTTTCATGGCACATCTTTTCATAACAATCTATTTGTATCTTTACCTCTAGAGTCATCTGTTGTAGAAAGCATATAGTTGGATCTAGTATTTTGATCTATTCTGTCAATTTCTGTCTTTTGGAGACTTTAAAGCATTTACACTTAAAGTAATTATTAATAAGGAAGAGCTTACCTCTGTCATTTTGCTATTTGTTCCTCTGTATGTCTTTTTTAATTAAAATATTATTGATATACACTCTTATGAAGGTTTCACATGAAAAAACAATGTGCTTACTACATTTACCCATATTACCAAGTCCCACCCATACACCATTGCAGTCACTGTCCATCACTATAGTAAAATACCACAGATTCACTATTTGCTTTCTGGGTGCTACACTATCTTCCCCATAAGCCCTCACACCATGTGTACTAAACATAATACCCCCAATCCCCTCTCCCTCCCACACCCCTCCCCTTTGGTAACCACTAGTCCCTTCTTGGAGTCTCTGAGTTGGCTGCCATTTTGGTCCTTCAGTTTTGCTTTGTTGTTATACTCCACAAATGAGGGAAATCATTTGGCACTTGTCTTTCTCCACCTGGCTTATTTCACTGAGCATAATAGCCTCTAGCTTGTTGCAAATGGTAGGATTTGTTTCTTTCTTATGGCTGAATAGTATTCCATTGTGTATATGTACCACATCTTTTTTATCCATTCATCTACTGATGGACACTTAGGTTCCTTCCATTTCTTGGCTGTTGTAAATAGTGCTGCCATAAATATAGGGCTGCGTATGCATTATTGAATCTGAGAGCTTGTATTCTTTGGGTAAATTCCAAGTAGGGGATTCCTGGATCAAATGGTATTTCTATTTTAGTTTTTTGAGGAACCTCCATATTGCTTTCCACATGGTTGAACTAGCTTACAGTCTCACCAGCAGTGTAGGAGGGTTCCCCTTTCTCCACATCCTCTCCAGCATTTGTTGTTCTTAGTCTTTTCAATGCTGCCTATCCTTAATGGTGTGAGGTGTTATCTCATTGTGGTTTTAATCTGCATTTCCCTGATGATTAGTGATGGGGGGCATCTTTTCATGTGCCTGTTGTCCATCTGAATTTCTTCCTTAGAGAATTGTCTCTTCATATTCTCTGCCCATTTTTTAATTGGGTTATTTGCTTTTTGGGTGTTGGGGTGTATGAGTTCTTTATATATTTTGGATGTTAAGCCCTTGTCGGATAGGTCATTTACAAATATATTCCACCATACTGCAGGAGGCCTTTTTGTTCTGCTGATGGTGTCCTTTGCCATACAGAAGTTTTTTAGTTTGATGTAGCCTCATGTGTTCATTTTTGCTTTTTTTTCCGTTGCCCAGGGAGATATGTTCATGAAGAAGTTGCTCATGTTTATGTCCAAGAGATTTTTGCCAATTTTTTTTCTAAGAGTTTTATGGTTTCATGACTTACATTCAGGTCTTTGATCCATTTTGAGTTTACTTTTGTGTATGGGGTTAGACAGTAATCCAGTTTCATTCTCTTACATGTAGCTGTCCAGTTTTGCCAACACCAACAGTTGAAGAGGCTGTCATTTCCCCATTGTATGTCCATGGCTCCTTTATCATATATTAATTGACCATATATACTTCGGTTAATATCTGGACTCTCTATTCTGTTCCATTGGTCTATGGATGTGTTCTTGCACCATATAAAATTGTCTTGATTACTATGGCTTTGAAGTAGAGCTTTAAGTTGAGAAGCGTAATCACCCTTGCTTTATTCTTCCTTCTCAGGACTGCTTTGGCTATTCGGGGTCTTTTGTGTTTCCATATGGATTTTAGAACTATTTGTTCCAGTTCATTGAAGAATACTGTTGGTATTTTGATAGTGATTGCATTGAATGTATATATTGCTTTAGGTAGGATGGCCATTTTGACAATATTAATTCTTCCTACCCAAGAGCATGGGATGAAGGGTTGTCATATATATGGTCTTTATTATCTTGACTTACTTGCCCTCTTATACCCATTTTGTTGAGTTTTTTTTTTAGTTCATCCTTAATGGTTACCTTTTTTTACTTTGCTATTATTAATATACAGTTACATGAGTAACATTATGGTTACTAGACGCCCCCTATTGTCAAGTCCCCACCATAAACCCCATTGCAGTCACTGTCCATCAGTGTAGAAGGATGTTATACAATCACTAATTGTCTTCTCTGTGTTATACTGCCTTCCCGGTATCCTCCAACCCCACCTCCACTGCTGCTACATTATATATGCTAATTGTAATAGCCCTTTTTCCCCTTTATTTCTCCCTTCTCCCCCATCTTCCCCAGTCCCTTTCCCATTGGTAACTGTTAGTCCATTCTTGGGTACTGTGAGTCTGCTGCTATTGTGTTCCTTCAGTTTTTCCTTTGTTCTTATACTCCACATATGAATGAAATCATTTGGTACTTGTCTTTCTCTGCCTGGCTTATTTCACTGAGCATAATACCCTCTAGCTCCATCCATGTTGTTGCAAATGGTAGGATTTGTTTTCTTCTTATGGCTGAATAATATTCCATTGTGTATATGTACCACATCTTCTTCATCCATTCATCTACTGATGGACACTTAGGTTGCTTCCATTTCTTGGCTATTGTAAATAGTGCTGCGATAAACATAGGGGTGCATCTGTCTTTTTCAAACTGGGCTGCTGCATTCTTAGGGTAAATTCCTAGGAGTGGAATTCCTGGGTCAAATTGTATTTCTATTTTGAGTTTTTTGAGGAACCTCCATACAGATTTCCACAATGGTTGAACTAATTTGTAGTCCCACCAGCAGTGTAGGAGGGTTCCCTTTTCTCCACATCCTCGCCAACATTTGTTGTTGTTTGTGTTTTGGATGTTGGCCATCCTCACTGGTGTGAGGTGGTATCTCATTGTGGTTTTAATCTGCATTTCTCTGATGATTAGTGATGTGGAGCATCTTTTCATGTGCCTGTTGGCCATCTGAATTTCTTCTTTAGAGAAGTGTCTTTTCATGTCCTCTGCCCATTTTTTAATTGGCTTATTTGCTTTTTGTTTGTTGAGGTGCATGAGCTTTTTATGTAATTTGGATGTCAACCCCTTGTCAGATATGTCATTTATGAATATATTCTCCCATACTGTAGGATGTATTTTTGTTCTACTGATGGTATCCCTTGCTGTACAGAAGCTTTTTAGTTTGATATAGTTCCTTTTGTTCATTTTTGCTTTTGTTTCCCTTGCCCAGGGAGACATGTTCATGAAGAAGTTGCTCATGTTTATGTCTAAGAGATTTTTGCCTATATTTTTTTCTAAGAATTTTATGGTTTCATGACTTACATTCAGGTCTTTGATCCATTTTGAGTTTACTTTTGCATATGCAGTTAGACAGTAATCTAGTTTCATTCTCTTTCATGTAGCTGTCCAGTTTTGCCAACACCAGCTGTTGAAGAGGCTGTCATTTCCCTATTGTTTATCCATGCTCCTTTACCGTATATTAATTGTCCATACATGCTTGGGTTTATGTCTGGGCTCTCTATTTGTTGAGAGTTTTTATCATGAATGGGTGTTGAATTTTGTCAAATGTTTTTTCAGCATCTATGGAGATGATCATGCAGTTTTTGTCCTTCTTGTTATTGATATAGTGTATGATGTTGATGGATTTTTGAATACTGTACCATCCTTGCATCCCTGGGATGAATTCCACTTGATCATGATGTATGATCCTCTTGATTTATTTTTGAATTCATTTGCTAATATTTTGTTGAGTATTTTGCATCTATGTTCTTCTAGTATATTGGTCTGTAGTTTTATTTTTTGTGGTGCCTTAGCCTTGTTTTGGTATTAGAGTGATGCTGGCTTCATAGAATGAGTTTGGAAGTATTCCCTCCTCTTCTAGTTTTTGGAAAAATTTAAGGAGAATGGGTATGGTGTCTTCTGTAAATGTCTATGCTGTAGAATTTATAATCCCCTACAACTGCACATTCTTTGAAATCTTAAATTACACATCCTAATAAAAACCTCTTCTTCTTGTACTCCCTTATTATTATTAAACAGTCTTCAAACTCATTGAGATTTCCAGTGTATTAGCCTCTCTTCCTCCCCTGCTCAGCTCAAGGTATAGATTGCATGGGTGGTTACTCACACTTGTACCTCAGATTCCCTTGGCCCATTGCCCTGCCACATATACCATTTCAACTCCAGCGATGCTGGAGGAAAGCATACAGTGGCACTATAATTTAGGATTATCACCTAAGAAAACTGCCCCGTCAACTGCCTGGCATGTCTTTATTTATTCCTTTTTAGTCTGCTGTTGGTCTCATTTCCACGGTGCCTGTTTTAGAATTGTATTGTTCTCTTAAGGCTCATTACCAGCGCTCCAGTTCTTAGTAAATAAACATGCTTTCTATACCTCAGAGAAAATAGGAGCAAATATAATTTCCTTCCAATTATTTTTCTTTTAGGGTAAGACTTAGTGCTCTTTTCCTCTCTCAGCAGAAAAGCCAACATGCCTCCAATATAAAGCACTCTAGCTCCTCCCCCTTTAAGATCTCCCTTGCTACTTCAGTTTTCCCTCTCCTGTATCTTATCAGTATGTAACATGTTCACTTCTCCCATCTTAAAAAAGCAAATGAACAAAAACCCTCAAACAAAAAAACAAAAAGAAGGACTAAATGTGTCTCATCTCTATAGCAAATTTCTCTCCTATCCTTCCCTTCACATCTAAATTCCTTAGAGATCAATTCCACATTCTGAGCCTATATATCCTTACATTTCACTTGACACTCTCCTTTTTCACAATCTGTCTTCTTTCATTCTACCCAAAGCTTACTTCTCAGGCCACTTAAGACTGATTAAATTCGTAGGCCTATTTTCAGCATCCCCTTATCTGACCTTTCTGTATCAGACACTGCCAAACACTTCTTCCCTCATCACAGTTTTCCCTCCCTTGGTTTCCAAGGCATCCCACCTCCTGGTGTCCACAACTTGTTGGTGGGTTTTTTCTGACTCAGCTTTTTCAATGCTGATACAATGATACAGTATCAGATTGTATTCTTAGTCCTCTTTATCAAGGATAATGTATAAGATCAGAAATCCTGCAGTCCAATGACTTGAAGTGAAATCTATTTGCTGAGGGTTCTACATCTGTCACTGTGCTCAACCTCCTTGCTTTACTATAATTAAAGTTCCCACTCCACCAGGAAGTCTCATTAATAGCTCAAAACAATGTGTAAAACTAAACTCATTGCTTTCTTATTCTTTACAAAACCTGCTAGGGACTTCAGTTACCTTGGAGGTCCCTTCTCCCACTCCTTCCACATCTAGTATCACTGGTGCAGGTCTAGGAAAGTGTCCCCCAGATCCAATCTCCTAGTCTCTACAACTTCAGTACAAAACGTCATCTCTTTTCTAAGTTATTTTAATGATAATAATAGTAATAATAATAGCTTGTCTTCCTGCTGCTAAGACTGCTCTCCAAATGATCTTCTAAATAATCAAATATGATCATATCCTATTTAAATATATCTTTATTTACTTCCCATTGTTCAACAGATTAAAGTCGAAACTCTAAGTCTGGCTTTTTACAGACTAGTACCAGTCTCTCTCTCAAGCTACTCAACAGCAGGTGAACTCCAGCCATATTTTATGTCTCCCCATTCCTAAAACATGCTGCATCTTCTTCATTCCTCCTTTCACATCTGTTCTGCTGTCTAGTTAGCCTTCATTCCTTTCTCTCTGACTTAACTTAAATGTTTCCTCTTGTAGTAAGTTTCAGTCCTACCCCAGGCAGAGGTGGCTGGCTGTTCCATCCAGCATCACTGTGCTTATGCTCTTCTCTTAAATGGAATTCATTACTTTGCTATATGCTTCTTATCCTTCATGTAATATCCTTGTAGGCAGACATTCTTAGTGGCCACATATTTATTAAACAGAATAAAGTTGCACATCTTTTATTACTTACCTAAATCTATATGCACAAGTTCTGCAGACTGCTCATTTATCAAGATATTCTGCACATGTCTATCACCAAGTCCAAGTATGTAACTAACTGGAAAAAAAAAACACCTGAAATCACTGATGTCATCTATTTCTATAACACATTTAGCCATAATTCAACTAATACCACAGATTCAGTATCATTTTTAAGTAGCTTAGGCTTTTTAGCCTACTTAATGGAAATTATGTATGTAACTGATCATTTTGAGTTTAAGTCAAATCTTGCCAGCTATTTCCATTTATACTGCACTTTACAAATCCAAGATGATTTGTTAAAACAAGTTTTTTCTTCACAAACAAGCACACATTTAAAAATATTAGTACTTGAAAATAAGTGTGGTTAAAGTTGAGACCCATTATTTACCAGGGCAAAGCAGTGCATTATATGCACTCAACTATTTACTGAGTACACTTTTAAATTGAGAAGCCTATGGGTAAATTCATTCATCAAAAATTTCTCCCTCTTGATGAATTATATTTAACACCAATTAATCATTAATTCATTTCATCATGTACATATCCAAGAAAAACTGCATTTCTGTTTTTAAGATGGAAGATGACATGCCTTAAAATGCTTTTAACCTAATCAAAGCCACAATATCCAGAAAAAACACTAGGTAGGGAGTCAGTATGCCTGGGTGCCTGCCTAGCTCTGTCATTAGGGGCTTTATTTCTTGCTTTTAAACTAAATTAGTTCAATCAGATTAGTGATTTTTCAATGTAGAAAAGAAGAGGGATTCATAATTATCTAGAACTTTTTCAAAACATACATCCTTTGCCTTACTGGAGTATGGTTTTTCAGTGATAGAGGAATTATCTTTAGTTAAAAAGCAATAGATTAAAAGATCTCTGATATTCCTGTCAGTTCTCATACTTTAGGATTTTGTTAATTGCCTTATTTTAATATCTTAGAAATTAAGAAAAAAGTCAAAATACATGTAGACTGCCTATTTAAATATACATCATGATTTCTATTTGGAAAGAAAAATTTTGTTAAACAGAATCAATCATTGGATGATAATATTATGGTATTTCAGAGGTTCTATGCAAAAGAAGAACAATATTTACAGGATATGGTTTAAATATAGTTATTATGGGTTTTATTATATCTCAAAGAAAATCTCAGAAAATAATATATTGAGGGAAGAGAAAATAAGTCACAGTCACTATTAAACAAAGAAGAATAAACAATGTTATTTCCCTACCTTGGGATAGGAGAATTCTCTCCTGGAAAAAGCTAAGAAGAGCTACTGTTAGAAGCTAAGAACCAAAATGAACAAGATATACAATAATCTAATGATGAAGATGGTTTGAAGTAACATCACCATCACCATTTCCTTGCAACTCAGAATGTAGGAAGTGCTGAATCCACCAAAACGTATTAAGAACATTACCAATAGAAGAAGTAGCCACACTGTGTGTATAAGCCAATTGATTCTCAAACCAAATGGCTGGGTCCAAGAATTTTTCCATGCAGAAGTAACGGAAAACTGGTTGAAAATTTTGGCAAACATTCATAAAAGTTTCATGTTTCTCTTTAAAAGACTTCTCTCGCACATCCTTTAAAAAGATCAGATATAAGATTATTTTCTCAATATATGTTCAACTAACTTAACTAAGGTCTACTTAACTAAGAGTTTCTATATGGAAAACAGTATGATAGATAATAGATGCAATAATAAGATGAATAAGAAATAACAGTCTGCTCAGGAAGCAATTATTAACAAGTTATAATCCCTTTAGGATTGAGTGTTTATCTTAGGGAAAGAGCCACACCATTAGTGACTGTTGTTTTAATTCAATTTTAATTTGAATGATTCTGTAGTCTATATGGAAGCAAACAGAAAAATGCCAAAAGTAGCTCCAAATGATCATAGAACTAGGGGTACAACAGGAAATTCAGGAAAGGAGGAAAAATGGAATCACCACTGGTGGCTGGCAAAGCAGCAAACACATGTCAAAGCTGTCCTCCAGCATCTCACTATATATGTCACACTGCCTTAAGCACAGCTTATCTACTTCCAGGGCACAACACTCATCTATATACTGATGAGTTCCAAATCTGTATCTTTGTCCCAGTTACTTTATTAAGATACTGCTTCTCCAACTGCCCACTCAGCATCTTCACTTTAATCACTCTCAATTCCAAACTAATTCATCACCTGTCATTTTCATCAAACTTCAACAACTTCCTCTATTTTTTGCAACAGTAAATAGCCTCTCCACGCACCCAATCACAGCAGACAGAAAAGTGGGAGCCACTGATTATTCTTTTTACCCAATCCTACTTCTAGTTAGCAACCAAATTCTATTAGTTTTGTTCCTTAATATTTCTTACATGCATTGCCTATTCTCCATTCCTACTTGTTATTACCCTTAGTTCAGACCTCCCATCTAAGGCCACTAGACAGCTTTCTCAAAAATATAACCCATAATTCTCAACAAAATGGGTACGGAGGGCAAGTACCTCTACAGAATAAAGGCCACATATGACAAACCGACAGCCAGCATCATACTTAACAGTGAGAAGATGAAAGGTTTTCCTTTAAGATCAGAACAAGACAAGGATGCCCACTTTCTCCACTTTTATTCAACATAGTTCTGAAAGTCCTAGCCTCACCAATCAGACAAAACAAAGAAATAAAAGGCATCCAGATTGGTAAGGAAGAAGTTAACCTGTCCCTGTTTGCAGATGATATGATATTGTACATAAAAGAGACTAAAAAACCCACTACAAATCTACTAGAACTTACTAGAACTAATATGTGAATTCAGCAAAGCTGCAGGATACAAAATTAATACATAGAAATCTGTGGCATTCCTATACACTAATGATGAATAAGCAGAAAGAGAAGTCAGGAATACAATTCCATTCACAATTGCATCAAAAATAAAATACCTAGGAAAAACCTAACCAAGGAAGTGAAAGATCTATACTCTGGAAACTACAAGGCACTCATGAGAGAAATTGAAGAACATCCCCGAAAATGTAAATACATCCTGTACTCCTGCGTAGGAAGAATTAATATTGTCAAAATGGCCATCTTGCCTAAAGCAATCTACAGACTCAATGTAATCCCTGTCAAAATATCAACAGCATTCTTCAATGAATAGAGCAATCAGTTCCTAAAATTCATACGGAATCACAAAAGACCCCAAAGAGCCAAGGTAATCTTGAGAAGGAAGAATAAAGCAGGGGGAATTACACTCCCTGACTTCAAGCTCTGCTACAAAGCCACAGTAATCAAGACAGTTTGGTACTGGCACAGAAACAGATCCATAGATCAATGGAACAGAACAGAGAGCCCAGATATAAACCCAAGCATATATGGTCAATTAATATATGATAAAGGAGCCAAAAATATACAATGGGGAAATGACAGCCTCTTCAACAACTGGTGCTGGCAAAACTGGACAGCTACATGTAAGGGAGTGAAACTGGATTACTGTCTAACTCCATACACAAAAGTGAACTCAAAATGGATCAAAGACCTGAATCTAAGTCATGAAACCATAAAACTCTTAGAAAAAAACATAGGCATAAATCTCTTGGACATAAACATGAGCAACTCTTTCAAGAACATATCTCCTCAGGCAAGGGAAACAAAAGCAAAAATGAACAAGTGGGACTACATCAAGCTAAAAAGCTTCTGTACAGCAAAGGACACCATCAGCAGAACAAAAAGGCATCCTACAGCATGGGGGAATATATTCATAAATGACGTATCCGATAAGGGGTTGACATCCAAAATATATAAAGAGCACACACACCTTAACACCCAAAAAGCAAATAACCCTATTAAAAATGGGCAGAGTATATGAACAGATAATTCTTCAAAGAAGAAATTCAGATGGCCACAGGCACATGAAAAGATGCTCCACATCGCTAATTATCAGAGAGATGCAAATTAAAACCACAATGAGATAATACCTAACACTGGTTAGAATGGCCAACATCCAAAAGATAGGAACAACAAATGCTGGTGAGGATGCGGAGAAAGAAGCACCCTCCTACATTGCTGGTGGGAATGTAAATTAGTTGAACCACTGTGAAAAGCAATATGGAGGTTCCTCAAAAAACTAAAAATAGAAATACCATTTGACCCAGGAATTCCACCTCTAGGAATATACCCAAAGAAAACAAGTTCTCGGATTCAAAAAGACATATGTACCCCTATGTTTATTGTAGTACTATTTACAGAAGGCAACAAATGGAAGCAACCTAAGTGTCCATTGTTAGATGAATTGATAAAGATGTGTTGCATATATACAATGGAATACTATTCAACCATAAGAAGAGAACAAATCCTACCATTTGCAACCTCATGGATGGAGCTAGAGGGTATTATACTCAGTGAAATAAGCCAGGCAGAGAAAGTCAAGTACCAAGTGATCTCACTCATCTGTGGAGTATAACAACAAAACAAAATTGAAGGAATAAAACAGCAGCAGACTCACAGACTCCAGGAAGGGACTAACAGTTAGTAAAGGTGAGGGGTGGGGGTGGGTGGATGGGGAGGGAGGGAGAAGGGGATTGAGGGGTATTATGATTAATACACATGGTGTGTGTGGGGTCACGGGGAAAACAGTGTAACACAGAGAAGATAAGTAGTGACTCTGGCATCTTACTACACTGATGGACAGACAGTGACTGCAATGGGTTGTGGGGGGGACTTGGTAATATGGGTGAATGTAGTAACCACAATGGTTTTCATGTGAAAATTTCATAAGAGTGCATACCAATGATACCTTAATAAAAAAATAACTAAGCCACAGTGCTGGTGAGTTTTCTTTCTAAAATGCAAGTCTGATATTACTGTCCTTCTCAAGAGTTCTACAGGATAAAGTGCAAATTTCTTAGCATTTCATAAAGCATCGCTACATTTTTTGGCTAATAACTTCTGCTCTCATCTCACTGATTCCTCCTCAAAGACTAAGCCAGTTCTGTCTTTAACTGCCTGTTTATGCCTCCTGCTCTTTGCCTGTATGCTCTGTTGCTAGGTAAACCAATTCATTTACAAACTCACCTCAAACACCATCTCCTCTCTGAAACCTTTCTTGATTCTGATTCTCTCCACTCCTCCCTGTCAGGTAGAACTAACCACTTCCTCCTCTGTGCCTATTGTAGCCCACCTCCCATCCAAAGTGCCTACCTTACTTTACCACACATTTTAAAAAACATATGTAACTACACAACAGAACTAAAAGTAAATGGATTTTTGAGTTGCATAGACAAGATTCAAATCCTTGCTCCACCAATTATTAACTCATTGACTTCGGGTAAGTTAAATTCTCTAAACTCCTCATCTTAAAACAGGGTAAGTATAATAACGATTTGTCATAATATTTGAAGTCTCACCAGAGTACCTGGTAAAGAGATATGCAATAAATGTTGCTGATAGGGTAAGTGAATGCCAAACCAGATGGCCAGTGAATTAGCAAACACTGAATAATGTTGAATTTTTCATCAGACAAGATTTGACACTTTACAGTCTAAAAACCTTCCTTTCACTCACACACTTTTATTTTGGTGAGCTTATTTACTCAAATTTAGTATCATTAAAACCTTTTGTACTACATTATATTAAATCCTTTTGTATTCTGTAATATGTGATAACTATCAGTTTTAATAAACTAAATCTTGCAATAATTTATACTTTTGGCTGTCACTCACCATCATTTTCTTTAGGCATTGAAAGGGACTGAAGTCCTTTGATCTGTATCTTTTATGAGCACCATTCTCACTGTTAACAAGAAATTCCCCAATAGGGACAGTTCCTGTGCACCATTCAAGAACACCACTTCGCTGAAAAAGGGAACCACCTGAAGACACAGATTAAATATCTTTGATTATGGAAGGGCATTAAAGCACTTGTGACCATCATTCAACTACTGTAGTCATCAGTGTGAATCAATTTTTCAAATTGTATTACTATTCATCTGTCCATAGGATACAAAGCTCCTTGGAGAAAAGCAACCAAAAATAAACTAACGATCAAAAAATAACATTTTCTAGGCTGCAGAGACTAATGAGAATCTGCTCATCCCTCAAACCCCATGATTATCTGAGAGGTCAATCCTGTGAACAATGCTCTTCATCACATGTGGTTGAACCATACTTGGTTTGCTCCATTTACCATTGGAATTAACTCTGCTTTCCTTATACTTTTCATGTCAAGCAAATATGAAGAATTTCACTTTAGAAAATATTACAGGTCATCTCAATTTTAGTATAACTTAGTAATCAAAAGTGTACATATTCTGGACTTCCATGAAGATGGCGGTGTGAGCAGGGCGGCAGAAATCTCCTCCCAAAACTATATAAATCTATGAAAACACAGCAAATACAACTATTCCTAAAAGAGAAATAGGAGCACACAGGAAAGTGCACAGCGTGCAGCCACACCTGGGAGGACTCAGCAACCCGCAAGGCGGGTAAGATACAGACCTGTGACCCGGTGGCACCCGAACACTCACCCAGCCCAGCGCGCCGGCAGGAGAGGATTCGGAGCCGGGAGGGAGTGGAAGAGCAGGTCCGTGAAATAACCAGCCCCGGTGGTCTGCACCGGGAGCACCGGGAGCGGTGACACACATTGCGCGGTGCATCAGACATTGGAGAGGCAGAAGGTGCAGGTTTTGAGCCGGGAAGGCGCCAGGACCGTGCAGCCAGCGCCCAGGAACAAGAGAAAAGCGTGTGCCATTTGTAGTGGTCTCGGAGAGGCGGGGGGCCCAGTGAGGGAACACCATCGCCCTGGCGGGCTCAGCACTGCACCCTGGAACTCCTGGGGAACTTCGGTCCCCTTCGCTAGTGACAGAGAGAAGGGAGCAACCACGCTGGAACATCATACAGAAAACAATAGCATCCCATTCATTCTTACCTATAAAAAAAGTGGTGCGGCTGCAGCTGCGAATTAGTGGAGCAACAGCGACACCTATAGCACGCGTACAGAATCCAGTCCAGGTGGGCTTTTTTTTTTTGCTCGTTTCTGTTATTTCTTGCTTTTCTTTTTTTGCTCGTCTGTTTTGTTTCTTGCCCTTTTTATTTTCTTTTTTCACCTTCCTTCTCTTTCATTTCTTTATTCTTTCTCTCTTTTGTTTACCTTCCTTCTTTTTTTTGGCTTGCTTAGTTTTTTTTGGTGGTGCTTTTTTTTTCTTTTTTTTCTCTTTTCTTTTTAAACCTTAAAGATCCCAGCTAACATAAGTGGCACCTACCAGAGACCACTACTGTCAACATGACAAGACAGAAGAATATGACTAGACAAAAATTACCAAGATCCAGAGACCCCGTGAGAAGGAATCTGAAGGGATGGAAATGCAGCATCTTCCTGAAAAAGAATTCAGAATAAAAGTCATAACCATGCTGATGGATCTACACAGATATATGCAAGAGCTCAACGAGGAAGTGAGGGAAGTGAGGAAAGATAATGCAGAAATGAGACAAGCCATTGAAGGGTTCAGTAGCAGACTGGACGAGATGCAAGAGACTGCTAATGCAATAGAAATCAGAGAACAAGAATACAGAGCAGCTGAGGCAGAGAGAGAAAAAAGGATCTCTAGGAATGAAAGAATAATAAGAGAACTGTGTGACCAATCCAAACGGAACAATATTCGCATTATAGGAGTACCAGAGGAAGAAGAGAGAGAAAAAGGGATAGAAAGTGTCTTTGAAGAAATAATTGCTGAAAACTTCCCCATGCTGGGGAAGGAAATAGTCTCGCAGTGCATGGAAGCCCACAGAAGTCCTAACACAAGGGAACCCAGGAAGACAACACCAAGACACATAATAATTAACGTGGCAAAGATCAAAGATAAGGACAGAGTATTAAAGGCAGCTAGAGAAAGAAAAAAGATCACATTCAAAGGAAAACCCATCAGACTAACATCAGACTTCTCAACAGAAACCTTACAGGCTAGAAGAGAATGGCATAATATATTTAACGCAATGGAACAGAAGGGTCTCAAACCAAGAATACTGTATCCAGCACGATTATCATTTAAATATGATGGAGGGATTAAACAATTTCCAGACAAGCAAAAGCTGAGAGAATTTGCCTCCCATAAACCACCTCCACAGGACATCTTAAAGGAACTTCTCTAGAGGGAAACACTCCTAAGGCTAAAAAGCTGTCACCAGAGAAAATAAAATAATAGCAAAGAAAGCAGACCATCCAAAACTAAGTAAAGGCAAAGAATAAAACACCTAGTACATAAAGAATGGGGCAGGAAGAATAAGAAGGGATAGAAATAAAGAAACATCAGACTGTGTTTACAATAACATAACAAGAAAGTTAAGTTGGATTGTTAGATAGTAAAGAAGCAACTCTTGAACCTTTGGTAACCATGAATCTAAAGCCAGCAATGGCAATAAGTACATATCTTTCGATAATCACCCTAAATGTAAATGGACTGAATGAACCAATCAAAAGACACAGAGTAAAAGAATGAATAAAAAAGCAAGGCCCATCTATATGCTGCCTACAAGAAACTCACCTCAAACGAAAAGATATTCCCAGATTGAAAGTGAAGGGATGGAAAAAGATATTTCATGCAAATAACAAGGAGAAAAGAGCAGGTGTTGCAGTACTTGTATCAGACAAAATAGACTTCAAAAGGAAGAAAGTAGCAAGAGATAAAGAAGGACATTATATTATGATAAAGGGGTCAGTCCAAAAAGAAGATATAACCATTTTAAATATATATGCACCCAACACAGGGGTGCCGGCATTTGTGAAACAAATACTAACGGAAATAAAGGAGGAAATAGACAGCAATGCATTCATCTTAGGTGACTTCAACACACCACGCAGTCCAAGGGACAGATCAACCAGACAGAAAATAAGTAGACACAGAGGCACTGAACAACACACTAGAACAGATGGACCTAACAGATATCTACAGAACTCTGCACCGAAAAGCAACAGGATACACATTCTTCTCAAGTGCACATGGAACATTTTCCAGAATAGACCACATACTGGGCCACAAAAAGAAGCTCAGTAAAATAAAAAATACTTAAATTCTACCAACCAACTTCTCGGATCATAAAGGTATTAAACTAGAATTAAACTTTAGAAAGAAAACAAAAAGGCTCACAAATACATGGAGACTTAACAACATTCTGCTAATTAATCAATGGGTCAATGAACAAATCAAAACAGAAATCAAGGAGTATATGGGGACAAATGACAACAACAAAACAAAGCCACAGTTCTGCGGGACACCGCAAAGGCAGTTCTAAGAGGAAAGTATTTTGCAATCCAGGCTTATCTACAAAAAGAACATTCCCAAATTAATAGTCTAAAGTCACAATTACTGAAATTGGAAAAAGAAGAACAAATGAGACGCAAAGTCACCACAAGGAGGGACATAATAAAGATCAGAGAAGAAATAAATAAAATTGAGAAGAACAAAACAATAGAAAAAATCAATGAAACCAAGAGCTGGTTCTTTGAAAAAATAAACAAAATAGATAAACCCCTAGCCAGACTCATTAAGAGAAAAAGAGAATCTACACACATAAACAGAATCAGAAATGAGAAAGGAAAAACATGACAGACCCCACAGAAATACAAAGATTTATAAGAGAATACTATGATAATCTATATGCTAACAAGCTGAAAAACCTAGAAGAAATGGACAAATTTTTAGAAAAATACAACCTTCCAAGACTGACCAAGCAAGAAACAGAAAAACTAAACAGACCAATCATGAGCAACGAAATTGAAGCGGTAATCAAAAAACTACCCAAGAACAAAACCCCTGGACCAGATGGATTCACCTCTGAATTCTACCAGACATATAGAGAAGAAATAATACCCATTCTCCTTAATGTTTTCCAAAAAATGGAAGAGGACGGAATACTTCCAAACTCATTCTATGAAGCTAGCATCACTCTAATACCATAACCGGGCAAAGACCTCATCAAAAAAGAAAACTATAGACCAATATCCATGATGAACGTGGATGGAAAAATACCCAACAAAATATTAGCAAACCGAATTCAAAAATACATCAAGAGGATCATACACCATGATCAAGTGGGATTCATCCCAGGGATGCAAGGATGGTACAACACTTGAGAATCCATCAACATCATCCACCACATCAATAAAAAGAAGAACAAAAACCACATGATCATCTCCATAGATGATGACAAAATTCAGCATCCATTCCTGATTAAAACTCTCAACAAAATGGGTATAGATGGCAAGTACCTCAGCATCATAAAGGCCATATATGACAAACCCACAGCTAACATCATACTTAACGGTGAGAAGCGGAAAGCTTTTCATCTAAGATAGGGAAGAAGATAAGGATGCCCACTCTCTCCACTGTTACTCAACATAGTACTGGAGGTCCTAGCACAGCAATCAGACAAAACAAAGACATACAAGGCATCCAGATTGGTAAAGAAGAAGTCAAACTGTCACTATTTGCAGATGACATGATATTGTACATAAAAAACCCTAAAGACTCCACTCCAAAACTACTAGAACTAATATCTGAATTCAGCAAAGTTGCAGGATACAAAATTAACACAAAGAAATCGGTTGCTTTCCTATACACTAACGATGAACTAACAGAAAGAGAAATTAGAAAAACAATTCCATTCACAATTGCATCAAAAAGAATAAAATACCTAGGAATAAACCTAATGAAGGAAGTGAAAGACCTGTACCCTGAAAACTCCAAGACATTCCTAAGAGAAATTAAAGAGGACACTAACAAATGGAAATGCATCCTATGCTCTTGGCCAGGAAGAATAAATATTGTCAAAATTTCTATACTACCCAAAGTAATCTACAGATTCAAGGCAATCCCTATCTAAATACCAACAGCTTTCTTCAATGAACTTGAAAAAATAATTCTAAAATTCATGTGACACCACAAAAGACCCCGAACAACCAAAGCAATCCTGAGAAGGAGGAATAAAATAGGGAGTACTATGCTCCCTGACTTCAAGCTCTACTACAAAGCCACAGTAATCAAGACAATTTGGTATTGGCACAAAAACAGACCCACAGATCAGTGGAATAGAATAGAAAATCCAAACATCAACCCAAACACATACAGTCAATTAGTATTTGATAAGGGAGCCTTGGATATACAATGGGGAGATGACGGCCTCTTTAGCAGCTGGTGTTGGAAAATCTGGACAGCTACATGTAAGGGAATGAAAATGGACTACTGTCTAACCCCTTACACAAAGGTAAACTCAAGGTGGATCAAAGACCTGAATGTAAGTTATGAAACTATAAAACTCTTAGAAAAAAATATAGGCAAAAAGCTCTTTGACATAAACATGAGCGACTTCTTCATGAACATATCTCCCCAAGCAAGGGAAACAAAAGCAAAAATGAACAAGTGGGATTATATCAAGCTGAAAAGCT